>UYYA01005066.1:0-43014 GCA_900624975.1 Angiostrongylus costaricensis
TTAGGAAGAATCGAGTGAAAATTTTGTAGACGACGTACAGCAAGCAGATTGGGCGATAGTTGCTGATGTCGTGTAGGTCATCCTTCTTGAAACATTAGCACAGTTTTAGGAACCTTGCATTCAGACAGGTAACGTGTAAAGAGCCGATCCACTGTGTTTTTGAGGATTGGCGCAGAGTTCTTCAGATGTTCAGATCTTACCCTGTGCGGACCTGATGCTGTTCGATTTTTCAACGACGAAATAGCATGTGCGATTTCAGAAGGAATAACTGGTGGTACGACATATTCAACCTCCTTTATTTCACATGAAGGAAGGAGGACATGGCTATTGAAGAGATGCGAGTAGTATTCGTGAATGATTTTCTCCATTACATTCCCGGACGCTGTAACTGTTCCGTCCGGCCACCGGAGAAAAATCATTTCGGTCATGTAATTGGCGAAGCTTCGGTGGGCTTTGTGAATCATTTTCCCACCCACTGTAACTTCGGCCATTACTGCTGTTCTTCTCTCTCTAAGATCTTCTTTCATCATGGCCTCTCTACATTGTTTTGCAAGTTCGGACGTCGGAGTGCAATCAGCTTGGTTTTGTAATTGGCGAAGCTTCGGTGGGCTTGCGAATGCTTTTTCCAACTTATGCAGCTTCAACCACAAGTGCTGTTCTTTTCTCTTCAAGATCTTTTATCGCCTGTCTGCACTGCTTAACATGTTCTGACGTTAATTCGCGATTTTCTGCAGCTCGTGCGATTCCACGCAGGCGTATCAGCTTGAGTGTTTCTGGAGACAGACGTCTCTTGATAACTTTCGACCTCTCAGCTTTTATAGCTGCTAATTGAGACTTGTTCATTTAGGGTTGAGAATTGTCATTACTTTCGCATCCCCTGACTAGGATAGAGGCCATATCGTCGCGTAAGTGCTAGTCCGTTTTTCGCCTTCTAAAGAGGTTTTCCTCTGACTTTAATCTGCTTAATTCTCTTTGCTTCTAAAAATCATCGAAAACTTTGACGATATACACCCGTAGTGGTGCTGAGATATTTGCAAAACTCTGGACCGCAGCGTACCCCTTCTCGAGGCTAACGCGTTCGTTACCACTCCATGCGGGTCCTAGGTTTCGCTTGTCTCTGAGCTAGTTAATCACATAATACCCCTGCCGAAAAAAATGGTAGCAGGCAGCAAATAAAATGTTAACATTGAAATTTTGAGGTTGTTTGAATTTGCAGCGAAATGAAGCTTGATTTGGCTGTATTGAAATATGTGGACAAAATTTCGATAGTGATCACTTTCCGGTTCTCACCGATATAATCTTCTTATTCCAGAGGTGCGGAACTGGGTTCTTTCATTATGAACTTCTCTGCTTTCCTTTTCAGGCAACTTGCAATAAAGAAGAGACCGCTCGTCTTGGGCGTGGGACGATGGCCGGTGAGGGTTTAAAGCTGAATGAAGGAAGATCGACTTCGACAGCGTAGTGCGCACATAGTGCCACACACCGCAGCCTCCTACGCAGCAACATCGACCTCAAGATTACTAGACGAAGTCCACTCAAAGTTACTCCACCTTTCTTTCAAATTTTTAAGCTCTTAGATCCTAATTCTAGTTGTTTGACCTTTCCAACCTATAATTCGAGGTTGTGCATGTAATCACCATGTTGTTTAGGTCTTAATTTAACCTCTTATGGAATAGTTTTGTTTACCGGAAACAAATGAATTATTTTCCCCAAAATTTTTTGTGCCATTGGAACCACGCCCATTCGATAGTATGCACCATCATATTTCCCGGCACTCATTTGTATAATGTGCACCTACGTATGGATCCGTGGACTCTATTACGTCTGAATTTCAACGTTTTAAATAATAGTCGACTATTTTTTTAAGGCTTTATCTCATCGTATTAACGTTTATACAACATTCGCTCTATTTCTCACTCTATTCATGGTATTCTTGTTTAAACACTCCGATGGCCGATCCTCACTGACTCTGTGGGTCCTAGCACAATTTCCATTACTTTAAAATTTTGCTGGTTCAGCTACGGTGGTTCCCTGGATTCCCGGGATCAGCCAAGCCAAAGTCTGCCCGACGCCGTCACCAGCACAAGAATTCGCCGCCCTTATGGATAAGAGATTTGCCACCATGAGACTTTGATAGCAGGACCGTGGTGGATCCTGGTATTGGTATACTACGATGGGCTCGTTCTGAACTTGGGATATCTTGATTGTGACCAATCCCCTTGGTGTACCTTGTGACCGGACACTCAGGTGGTACAGCAGTTTAATTCCAGAAGGGTTTCTAATGTCTGTAGATTTTCCTTTGGGATGACTGAATGTTTACTTCGCTGCTCGGATTTGGCATGACTGGTTCTTCATTGATCATGCACAATTCAGCCACCGACAATTTTCCAAGCCTATCCCGAACACGAAGTGAGTACAAAAGAGTAGAACCGCAAAGGAATACCAGACAGCTGCCTGAGAGTTAAAAAACTCGTATAGAGAATAACTATCGTGCCGTGCAAGATCACAACGACGAATGGGCCGGAAGAAAAGCACGAAAGCTAAGTTGTTCCTCAAAGTGTACCTTCCGCAACCAAGGTTTCTGTCGGTCGAGTTATGTTATGAATTAGTCCAAATTTTACGCAAACTTTTCTTAAGTTAGATGCGTGCCAAGCAAAAACACGGCAAAGACAGCTTAAAAGATATAAAAGTCGTTTTCCTTGGGTAAAAGCGATGTGAGGCGAGCTATACCACGTAGACTCAACCTCAGGCTAATCGAACCAGTTAGAGTCAGCTTTTGAGGCAAACTAGATCGCACGCAGGTCGCTTCTGGCGCAGGATGAGCTACAAGTTTACACCTCTAAGGAAATCAATAGCACATAGAGTCTGCCTTCGAAGATAACCGAAATGTTAGAGAGAAACTGTGTGCGGCTTGGTTCGCCTCAGAGCTGAACTGTGTGCGGATTGAATCGTCTCATACGCACACTATGTGTAGCTTATATCGCCTCAGATGTGGACTGTATACGGTTTAGTTCGCCTCAGAGGCTCACTGTGTGTAGCTTGTGTCATCTCAGAAGAGGATTGTGTTCAGCTTGGTTCGCCTCACAGACGAACTCTGTGTAGCTTACTTCGCCTCAGAGGTGGAGTGTGTTCGGGCTGGTTCGCCTCAGAGGAGCACTGAGCGTAGCTTGTGTCGCCCTAGAGGCGGACTGTGTGCGGTGCGGTATAACCAGACGACTTCCATGGTTCTAATGCGTTCTAAATAAGGAAACACTACGTCTGCGCAGAATGTCAAAACTATTTGAACCGTATAAAGGCAAATGCGCTATATAAACAGTCTTAATTGTCCATTTTGTATGGATCGGAATTCTATGTAAGGTAATGGTTAAATAATCCCTCGCAATATTAACTACGCAATTGGCTTCGTTCCCGTAAACTAGAGAGAAAATTCGTTATGACCACGACACCAACTGTTGATCTTTCTTTGTTCTCATGTGTTAATTCTATGTGTGGGTTTTCTTAGCTTTTGCTCTTCACTTTCCTAGAAGGATCTCATTTTAGCAATGGCCAAAAAAGAACGGCTTAGGATACTTAACGAAACAGCGTAGGCCTAGGACATCGTCTTGACACAATATGGATAGGAAGCTACCAGATGCACTCCTTGGATAATGCCTTCAATCAGAACGAAGCACTGTTAAAGTCAGCACAGTGTCATACCGAAATGGTTATTGAGAAGACAAAACATCGAAATACGGAAGTAATACGATGTTTCCTTCAAATTTATATTGTTGCTCTCCTTTTAACGCCTTCACCGCCTGAGCTTCACTGAATCGAGACGATTGTCCACATCAACTAAGTGTTTCATCAGATTTGTGTGTATTAGCACAATGCCAGCCATGTCTCGCATACTTGTTTTCCTCCGAAAAAAAACCTAGTATATTCTTTATATTATTTAATAGACAGGATGCTTATGGGGCACTTTTAACATATTCGCACCTAAACTTATTTTTCGATAACTCCCGATTTGAAGAGTTGAAGACCAGACAAGTTTACAGAAAAGACTGCTTTATCACCCTAACGGTACAGTAATTTTCCTCTAACGGTATTTTTATGTTAGCAAGATTATTCGGAAGATATGATGTGTTGCGAAAATTTCAATGCAATCTCGGTAGATGCCTGCACATACGATGGGTACTGCCATCGCATCGCATTGAAGAAAACCCATCCCGGTCAATAGCTTCGTTTCTCGAGAACCGATCCACAACAGGAAAACTGACATAGTAGTTGTACCAGCTACTGTAACCAGAATTCAACCACGGTAGAATACTAGGTGTGAGCATGCACATGTTTGTTTAGGACTGAAGTGTTGGATTATTCTCGAAAGCATGGGTATTAAGACCAAAGCACGCTTTCACAAGTGTGTTACCAATAAGTCGAAGATAGATAAAATCGCATCCATAATTCAACAAATCGAAGTGCTGAAACATGGTTATCTACTAATTGCTCACATTCGATACATCTGTCCAATATGGGATCAGGCTGCTCGGGTTACGAAAAGCTTCCTTTACTCCGTAGCCGGCAAATTGCTGCCAAATTTATATGAAAGGACAAAACACTCACTGTATACTTCGCTAGACCACCGTAAGTGATTATGTACAATAAAGTAAATCTGTACATGTACTCAGTCGCCTTTACATTGTTACGAACAGAGTTCGATATATGGCGCATTCCCAAGTATTTGATCAACGGCAAACACGTTATTCTTCATCCTTTTTTAGAACTCAATATGATTTCAGACTTTTTGATTGGTGCACCTACTGAAGATACACATACCAAGTGACAGTGCTATACAGATGGCAAAAAAAGTAGAAAAAAAGAAAACATTGTCCACATGTGCTTTCGACTCACTACTTGACAAACTCACATTCTATTTATATTGTAAGATCAAACATAACGATGATATAAAACCTTTATCAAGTCTATAGAAACCAGTCACTAACACCTATCCTAATCACTCTCAGTAATCTTCTGCAATTTCTTAAACCGCGAGTGAATGAAGATGATACGAAATAACATAGCCACCAAGGCGAAATACGTTGCATACACGACGAACTGAAAATTGTAGAAGTAGGTTACACACATATATATATGTACATATATACATATATATATATATATATATACATATATACCTATATGCATCCACATGTATATGTATAGATATATAAATAAGTATGTGATGTGCAAGCGTGAAAAGGCCACACGATGTTCAGAATGTTATTAATTTAGGATAAGGATGCGTGACAGATCAGAATAAAGATTACACACTTACTACACTCTCACGGCCTTTTGCCAGTTCTCTTTCTTCTCGGCAAAAGAAAACAAGGAAAAAGTCGTGCATCAGGCTAGAACTATTCACGACTGGTTTTCAGAGATGGTTTTCTTTCTGCAGCAAACACAGAAAGTAATACAGGAAGTCGAAATTTGCGCATTATTTCTTAAAGAAAAGAAGTCGCCCATTCAGCATTGAATGAATTGCAACGTTGTCACGGTAATGAGGACACCTGATTTCATTTTGTTATAGACTTGTGGGTTTCTGACAACAAACCACAACCTTTCGATAACTAGAGGATTTGGGTTGAGAACATGAAAGTATTATGAAGAGACTCTGGTCTGCCACTCTGTGTAAACGCAAACGTATGCTACCGTTTCACAGCTTATGTTAAGTCCATCTCTCTGTTTTTATACACAGCCATTCCACTCAACTACCACGGTTGATCACAGCGCTCGAACTTGAGATAAGAGTCAGTTACTAGTTAAATTACCAGTGAATAGACTCATTCGTAAAAGCGCTCGTTGTATACTTCTCAGCACAGAATACAGCCTCTTCACGACTACCACAAAATGTTATGAGTAAGCTTCCAAATGATAACAAAGAATGCAGCAAAAAAGGCTTGCGATGCAAAACAACCATCGGGAATGTATCATATATGAGTATCTGGAGTGCAGAAATTCGCAATGCACCAACCTGGCTGGTTGGTTAGCATCGCTATTTCTAGGCAGAAATTGATATTGCTCAGCACGAATTTCTACGCACCAAGAGTTAGTTTTACTCCATTTTCTTAGAGTACCACTAAACACAGAAGGAAATCACAAAGTTATCTTCAAGATCCACTAGCTAATTTTCCTTCACTGTGACAACAAACGAACTCTAGATGTTCTGTGGAAGTTAACCATTAGGTTATTCGGAAATTGATGTCCGACTAATAATTCTACTCATCTCGTATATGTTTTAGCAACAGTTTTTTCGCCTTTAGGATGCCGCAATCTCATATATCATTACGGAGCCTATTTCATGTACTTCTGCCTCGCTGAATGAATTATAACACAAGTTTTGCTTCCGAAAAACCCCAGAAGTTAGAATTTGAGATGCCAAAACAGCAATATTGACCAGGTTACTTATATGAATTCAGTCTTGCAAACACTCCCATAAACGACCCGATACACCAATGTCTAGAGCGGCCGAGAAAATTCTAAAGAACGCGCACTACAACGCTGGTTTCGAAAATTTTGGGGAGAGAATTCAACCCAGAAGATAAAGGTCTCGGACGACCTTCCATTATTGACGACAACGAATGAAGGGTTTTGTAGGCATAAACATATTCGGTTCTCAACAAGGTATGGAGCTTACCTGCATCCTAATGTCGAGGTTCAATCCATTAATATCTAATACCTGTATCGCGAAACCAGTTTGAAAAACCACTATGATAAACATGTTCCAGCCAAATACGAGGCCATCGTTAATGGAACCAAGTTGGGACGAGCAATTAGCGAAGCTTTAGAACAGCAGTCATAGAGAATTTTCCAAAGAGTACGTTCATCAACATAAAAAAATGTTCTCACATTTATATTATTGGGCGTCACGATAATAATATCAATGAATCATATCAACATGCCTATTTGAATCTATTTGTTTCACATTATTTGATCGCGTTCAATAAAAGTAACACTGTGCTGGAAGGAGACATCAAGTGCAATTCAGAGGACGGGATTCGTCGTATACGAAGGGTCATCATAAGTGGAGAGTTGGATAGGCCTATTCGAAATCGACACGAGGATTCACCCTTTCTAGAGCTTCTGGCTTACTAACGGTAGCACCATATGAGGGTTCATCGATTCGAAGAGATTCTGGCCTCTTATCGGTAGCAATCTTGTCGTCAGCTGACAAATCAAGTATCCAATCACAGAGACCGACGAATGACTGCAGAAACCATCTGGAAAGACCATGGTTAGGCCACCCCGCTACTTAACGAAATACAACCTGTAACAAACACAGAAGCACTCTTACTCCCGCGTCTTCTACTACATCATTCGGTAAAATATTCACCACATGTTAATGACAGCGTTTCACGTTGTGAACTCATATCACAAGAACAGTATCTTCAAGTAATGCCGACGTTCATTTGCTTTCTAATAGGAGGCAACGACAAATAAGCGTAATCGTCATATACAAAACCAAAATGGAGACGACTAACAGATGTCAACTTGATTACCAGGCGTATTCTATCAATAGTGGCAAGCCATCGTCACAAAACGTAGTTGAAAGAGGTGTTTTGTGCACTTGTTAAATGCAAATTTTGTCGATTCACACGAGATCCTACCATCGCAGCCATTATGCGTCCTCAACTTCCATACTAAGAGAAAATACTTCATCAAACTTTTACCGAGATGCTCAATGTACTGATACAGACAGTTGTCTGCACAAAGAAGTTCTAAAAATTCAATGGTTCTAACGCAGTGATGATGAGATACATGCAAAAATTCGAACCGTTGAAACCTGCGGTGGGGATCGAACATGGTATTGCCTTTTCCGGGGGCTAACGAGTTCGTCACCACACAATGCTAGTCCTTTGTCTTTCTGGTCAGTGCTTATAGTTTAAAGCCAAACTGGAAAGTAAAAAGAAGACAAGAAGGGAATAGGGCGTCTTTGGCCGGGAATGACCATTGAATGTTTCTTCCACAAAATTACAGTTTTTGGTAAGGATGCAAGTTGCCCCTGAATATGGAATTCCACAGCAGCACAAAAATGAGATCAAGAGCATCCGCACAAATAAAGTATAGTATACATTATAGTTAACGGCGGTTTTAGCTGGTCCTTGTTTGGTACGCCTCAATATTGTCCTTCGAAATCCCGTTTGATTTATAGGGTAACCACAAACAAATCCTGTGATCAAATCAGAAGAGAAAAACAAGCGATGTATGAAAAGATCTTCAGCTAAGATCTCCAACTGAAGACTTTGAGATGGCGAACACATTCCAAAACTGCACTGCTACTCCTCAGTATTCGAAGCGAGAAGCTCTAATCGCATCTCGACTTCTACATAGGAGCCGCTTGAAAAGAGGAGAGAACAGAAAAGATAAAATTAATGTTTAAACCTCTGCAAATATAATACTGCAACAGCACTACTAAACGAATAGAATATTTCAACCATCATCATAACCTGGGAATCACGAACGACACGCATCCCATACAAACGGCATGTTGGCAGAAACAGCCGAAGAGATCTACAATTATTACCACTTGCTGGGCCCGTCTAGTGAACTCCTTACGAAGATTGTCCTATCGTGTACATCACGAACATAAAATCAAGGCCAATCAACTAAACAAATGCAATCACTGTACTAGTCCTAAAGAATATCTTAACAAAACCACCAACTCCCCCACGTCATAACCTATCCGATTTCGAAGTAGATCGATAGCGCATGCAAATGCAACAAAATAAAAAAATTTTCAGTACCCACATAGTCAATACTGCCGTTTTCAAGATTACAATCTGGCAAAGAAAAATAACTTTCGCTGACTTTTGTGAAGGTTTGAGCGTTGCCGCACAGAACCCACGTCGGGCAGCCGATGTAGTAGAACGTCACAGGATATATAACATTTTGCATAAAATAATCCCTAACACCACAGTGACATAGATAACCCAACAATCCAGGAAAATGAATAGGATTATCCAAGCCTTATATGGATATGTCACCTCCACTTCGATAGAGCACTGGATCAACAAAAGCGTGCTTATACATACAAACTTTTTAAACGAATACTGTGATGGGTCAACAGTGGACTTCTGCATGGAAATAGTGCGGTTTCCCAAGGTACCTCGTTCCCGATCCGTACACCTCGGCGTAATACTGTAAAGGCTTGACTGGCCCAACTATGTTCCTATTTTGATGAATGTTAATGATGAAAAGCCTGGCGACATAACATTGAGTATGAAAAATATTAGCACAATCGCTTATCGTTGTATTTCCAGCTTTTCGATGACTCCTTTATTTTTCCTAAGATAGGTAATTTCACAATCGAGAAGATGGGGCTCCTTTCGTCTCCATTAGCAAAAAGATGGCCAGATTATGCAATACGAAACAAAATTATTTCAACTTTGGCTAGAACACAGACGTTGGCACTTCGGGTGTCCTGGCTTTTGTGATTTCATTGTGAGGAAATGCAACGCAGATATTAATGTATTTAGCAAAAATGTCCACAAATTAAAGAGCGATATGTACATCTGCGTTTGCTCGAAGGTTGAGCGACACTATTACCTGTTCAAACAAATTTGCATTCGATATTCACCGTGAAGTGTTCTGCAATTATGGTAAGTTATGCAGTAATTGTGCATCGCACCGATCATTAGCGCGAGCAATTCCAGAGGTGGATGAAAGACTGACTTGATGGAATCAGTCCTAATTTTGACATCAGAGACACTTTAGAGGGTTATCATCTCTATGGTAACATTTCACTAAATAACCCAGTGTGCGATATGATGAAGAAGCATTGGTAAAGTTACGGAATACACATTCGCAAACAGTTTGCTCTCGACATCAACTAGTACCCTAGGAAGTGTTAAGGAAGTTGGTGAAGTATAAACCAATTGCTGCTAGTGAGCACTTTTGTCTGGAGTTAAGGCATCGAGAGCTCAGATTTTCAAAGTAATTTGACTGAAGATTTTATAGCTGAACGATACTAAAGAAACTACGCCAAAATAATCAAAAGTTCCGACAACATATTTCGATACCTTGCTTTAAACCAGGCTCATTTTTACTGAGAGGCTTAGTGGGAAGAAGAATAGTTGTGATGACCACTGTAATATAGCCATAGCAGACCTTAGGATGTTTGAACTCCTGATTTCTCTTTTCTTTCACGTTTATCAAAGTAATTACTGAATTCGAAGCAAGTAATATACTCGTGGTATTGTCGCAGAAAAAAAACACTATGCAGAAACTAAAGCAATGCAATAGAAGTGCATCGAGAACCTGCCTCCTAGGCCAGCTGAAAAAGTTGGTTCTGCCACACAACAGCATATGCCTCATACTTCACATACGACAACTTAGATGATGAATACGTGGACTAAAAAGCTGTTGCTATTAAGCTATCTGACAACTCTGCGGCCAATGTCACTTGAACATCCAGACTTCTTTGTTAACAAAATATTCGTCAAATTAGTTTCGACAGCTATGCCGGATGCGAGGATACCAACTTTCACATAAGTGGAACATTTATGGTATAAACCCACTGCCAAAAGTGCATTGGACGTAGTCACCCACCTATCACTGATAAAGCGAAAATTTATAAAAAAGTGATAAAGCTATTCGTATAAAATGGACAACATATACCACATGCATAAAATGTATCAAGGAGATAACGGTGAAAACAGTGAAACTCTAAGGTCACACCTGGCAGCAATAATAAGGGTATGGTAAATAGCAGTCACAGAGACGAAACCGTTGTATGCTACCTAACCATAGTCCGTTTGAGAAACGAAGTCAAGAATAACGGAGGAAGTAATTAGCAAGGAGGAAAGAGTTAAAACAAGTTCTCCGTACTGAACCCAGCCTACGACAGCAAACTGCACAAAAAAAGATAGCACAGCGTCTGAAAACGTTAAGCAGGACCCAAATATAGTTCTAGTTCGAGACATGTTGAAGTACTCTCAAACTTCCCAAGCATATATATACATGTATATATATATATATAGATGTATATACATAATATAGCTGGATCCATAATTGGACTGAAGAACAAATTATGTGACGCACCTGCGACAGTATCTATAACCTCCGCCAGACCACATTTAACACCGCTCCGATCCAACTGCATCTCAACCCACAAAGATTGTATATAGTTGTACATCTGAATAGAAATTATTAACAGAAAGAACGATAGGCTATTTTGGAGCTTCACATCAATTTCTCCCTTTCACTCCTTTATCCTCTTTGTTTGTAATTCCTGTAAAACGATTTATTTGGCAAAGAAAGAAAAGAAAAACCGAAACGACGAAGAGATTATAAGATGGTTGAGGAACAAGGACAAAATGAAATGGTAAAAATCAAATTATCTTGCAGAACTGAGCACCTGGAAAGTTCCACAGCTTGTGAGAGCTCACCATAAAGACCATTTGAGTACCATCGTATTATTCTTACGCATGTCCCACTTCGGCTCACTGCGAAGATCTTCGTTGACCCTAAAGGGGATGATTTAGCAATGTGAAGGCCATACTACGCAAATATTTGAAAAATTACGTTGACCCTTGTTCTTGGAGTCGCTCATCCAATGTCTTACTTCCCAAAGACTTACTTTCAGCCTCGCGCTGACAAGAACGTGATGTAACCGGAGGCAGTACTAGAGCTATGACGAAAACACAAACAAGAGCCACTAATAATATCTAAACAAACACGCATGTTATGCTACAACGGAAACTAAGGATGGAATTCTATCTACGCTGCTAAATGGTTACCTACAAATTTCAGTGGTGTTGGAAGAAAGCTCACATCGTTACAAAACCCATGAAGTTAAGAAACAGTGGAAAAGTGTTGAAAAAAGTAATGAGCACGCGAAAAGTTTGCTATAGCATTTCGTGAAAATCGAGTGAACCACGTTTTCACACCTGATTCAATGCCAGATATATAGCAGCTCCGGCAGAAATGAGGACTTGAACCAAGGTAAGCGCCAACAATTTCCCTGTGAGAGCAGCACAACGAACGTATGGCGTCACACGGCGATAGTTCTTCTCATTTACAATCGCATACAGAAATGAGTAGTATGCAAATTCTGCAGCTGAAGCAAAACCTGAAAAGAAGTGAAAATGAATAACACGCTGCGTGCGCCATCTATTGAGGTGCTAATCTTCGACTATTTCTCTCTATAGAAACTCTCTACAGCATCAACGTACCGGAGACAATTTGCATAAGTCGCATTTGCGCTATGCGTTCGCCTCGCACAAGAAGAATCCAGGTTGACGAAAGACACGCGCCCTCAAGCACAATTACTGGCTTGTGCCGAAAAATATCAGTCAGAAAGAACACAGACACCTGTAAACACACGGTAGTTCACTACATCTTAAGCGTCTCAAACGTAGCAGAGTTTGTAATCCCGGTTGAATGGTACCTACCTACATAAATAGACTACACATTTCACATTTTAACAAAAAAATAGGTAGAGAGGTCACTAACTAAATCAAAAGAATGCTCTCTAAAACTTAACTCCCCGACAACTAGCAAATTCTTACTTGACAAGAAACATTTGTATAATCTCAGAATCAGCTAACTGACTGGTGTGTAGAAAATGCAAATACAACCAGCGCTATGATGATGACAGACTTCAGTGAAATCGGAACGCTTTGAATGGTCTTGCACTTTGAGCAACTAAACTAAAGTATGGACGCCTTACCAAAAATATCATGTAGGAGTAGGTCCAAAACGGAAAAATCATGCAGTAGACTTCATCCAGAATGAAGCTCTTATAGGGTGAAACCAAATACGATGTAAGGAAAATGAGGCCAATCGAAATTCCTTTGTGATCACATAAACATGAAGCAGAATTGTGGTAGCCTTCCAATGCATAGCGACAATCGATGTTGGGATAAAATCAGAACCCGAATAAGAGACGAAGGTCTGAAAGATATTAATGTTTAAGATGGTATGGATATGACATAGCAAACATCTTTGCAAACGCTAAGCCGAGCTTTGTCACTACGACAGCGTTAGAAGAAGGAACGACTTTATTGCAGAGACAAATTGCTTAGTTAAGGCAGCAATTTAGACGAGCCAACGAAGAAACAAGTAGCTGCTTAACCCTTCGCATATAACCCCACTGACAATTACTGACCGACGTCGGGAGATGGAAGTAGCTGTCGATCGTGAGTGTGAATACCGCTCCTACTACTCGTAAAGCACTTAATCAGTTAGCCAGTTATTTGAGCATGGGTGGTATATTCATTAATTCGAGCGCCAAAGTGGTTCAGTGGGCGCAGCTTAACGGACATAAACAGTATCGCCTTTTAGAAAAAGCTCACTTTCCCAACTTGGACCAAAAAACAGCTCGGGATAGCTCCCCTAACCTCTCCTACTAGCGTAAGACAACTTTTAGATGGGTTTCTTGACGGAAATCTTGGACTCCTCAGACTTATACAACCTGACGCAGATGAAATTACCGCCATTCGTGGCCGTTTGACACCACCGAACGTCTTGATAGCATGAAAACTTTTTGGTGGGGAAATCTAGCGAAGAGTGAGGAACGAAAAACACCGACTTCGCTCGAGTATTACACAACTTCACTAGCGATCATGCAAAGCTGAAACAGCTCTCGCAGCACAGGTGCAGTACTGAAATCCAGTAGAACACCAGAAATTCGGTAACAGAAGTCCAAAATGGCTCACCGATTCTCAATCAAATTAGTCAGCAAGGTAATCGATTTTCAACATAGGATGTCGTGCGAAAACAGTGAGACTTTAGCTGCAGAACGGCTATTTCTCGCAACGAGTACAAACCAACAAAAGCCTTCAGTCTTTAGAAAAACGTAAATAAGTGTGAGGATCGACGATGACCTCCTCGAACGTATGTCACGAAATGCAATGACCAAATAGTCAATTATTTCGGCATTCCCTGCCTAACGAAGCGGTCTAGTGGTCCTCGTAAGCGCTCCTCTATTAGTACAAGGGACAACTACAATTGCCACAATGCAACTCTTCTACTGTACCACCAAATGGAACAGCACGTTGGGTGGACGTCGCTAAGGAAAATCAATACCACAAAGAAACGCACAGCTGCCCAGTCTCTCTTCTCATTTCGAAGTCGAGGTTTGCAAAAAAAAGAAAGAAAAGAAAAGAAAAGAAAAGAGAAACTCACCCATGGTGGTGCTCTGTGTTAAGAACAGGACGGAATGAAGCCGTGCTTCCCGAATATAGTGCAAGCCTCGACGGCTTCCTATGGGTTGCTGGAAGTTACTAGTTGATAAGGAGTAAAATCACTACAGTTAATGACATCTTTAGGTAACAACGAAGAATTTTCGACCCAGCACACTTCGATACGCCACAGCTGAAATGCTCATCAATTCCAAATAGCATAAAATCACCACTAATAGACTAGGACATTTTGAAAACAAATAAACAACCCTTTCCTGTTACCTTCGAGGAAGATATCCATTTACGCAATATTGCACAAACTGTTTCTTACCTACCGTACGCACTCGCCAGATAGCTCCAGTGTGGAATGAGGTCGGTTCTTGCTATCTGTTGCTCTCTTCTAGGGAAACCGTTAAAGTCTGGTTGGTACTATCTCGGAGTTTCCACAAAACTCCGGATCGTAGAATTATTTGCTTCTATTTGTCAAATGGGTACAGTTCGGCATGGCTGTGATCGGGTTCAAAGTAGAAAGAAAACTCGTACGCTCTCACCAGAATGTCGTTGAAATGGAAACTGTGATAGGATTCGCTCCACTCTTCATGGAAGCGGGTCATTTGAATGCCAGTTAGGTGAGGATCTAGCAAGTATTTGGTTTAGTTTTTGGTTTTCTTGCTGTTATTTTCATTGACGTAGGAAGAAAATGAGTCGATGCTGGGTGAATCTGAAGTTCCTATCAAGTAGAAAGCGCCTGTTGTGGTGCAAACTCTTTCCACTTTGGAGTGGATGTTCATAATCTGGTGTCGAGCGGCTTGTGTTAACGTGTTCCTTCTAGCATTTCTGATGTTATAGAGCACGATATCGCCCCAGCAGTGCTTATGTAAATCATATTTGACGTCCGAGAAAATGAACAGGTTGCTTTTTCATGGGTTTTCGGGTTGTGGGTTTCGCAAACGGCAACTGTCAAGCATTTGATGAAATGAATTCCTCAAGGGGACGCCTGACCATCGGACGAAGGAGTTTGTCAAAATGGGAATTCGACAACTTCGTTGTTTCACCGTTCGAAGAAAGACCTGCTCGGCATTTCACCTCTGAGTGTCGATTACCGTCGTCAACTGAAATATTGATGTCCAGCTGAAATACCCTAAAATTTGAATGCTCGCTTCAACTTGTTAGTTGAGATTTTTTCGGATTCGGGTGTTAAGGTGTTCACTACGCGCAGCCATCATATGAATTTGACGATATTCGTGTATTCGTCCTGACAATGTCGTGTACTTCAGGATGCCGTGCGATATCAGCAGATATGTAGACTGGGTGCTCCTAGGAGATTGCTGGACCCGTGTTTCTGTCATAGGTCCGAATCCTTCGATGGAAGTCTTTCGTGAGATAAGAGACATCAGTGTAGTTATTTTGATCTTACCTGGTGAGATTCGTTACTTATAACATTGTTTTTCGTTCTACTAACTTATCCTTTGTACGAATAGGGATTCCTGGTAGTGATGGATTCTGTGTTGATTTTGGCCAAAAGCTATTGAGGTGTCTGCTATTGAGAGATGAACATGCCGCTTTTCCTAAACGTCACTATCTATTCTAAGCGGTGTCCCATCTCAATCATGTAGTTTTGCCAAATGAAGTGAGGTGTTCTGGGAAGCACAGAGATTGCGTTGAGTTGTTGTTTGTTGAACTATTGCCATTCCTTTCTCCATGATGGAGCTCTCTACCTCTTAATGTTGTTGACTCCGCTTCCATAATATGAGGAGTTCTTGAAAGCAATCCTGTGTCTCTGGAACCACTTGGAGTTTGACCTCGACGATCATTATTTATCCTTCGCTGCAACTCCTTCTCAGTGGCTCTGTTGATATCTCCCATTATTGCGGTGTTCAAAGAGATTTCAGTTTCACTGATCTTCCTCTTCTGTTTTTCCTCTGCAGTTTTCTATTTTCGCTGTTTACATTTGCTCCATGTTGCTCTCGCGATTTATTCTGAATTCCTTACGCTTCATGTGAATTTCGACTTTTTCTGATCACCCGTTCATACTCACTTTCATTAACTTTCTGGCAAGTTTCATATAGGTCCAATTTCTTAGAATTCTTTGTCCATTCGTTTGCGTTCAGACCGGTTTAAACTCGACGATCAAGTGCAACACCAACTAGACTTCGTACGGGAACACTTGCCTAGGACTCAGAAGGTACACGTTCTCGGACACAGCATAGGTGCATACATAATGCATATTGCGGTTACACATACATATTGGATTGCGATTCATGCTTCGTTCCAATTCTTTGTGGTAGACTGAACATAATGTTGAAGCGTTACCTCTAACTTTCCGACTATCAGTGGAACTTTCAATGGATAAGATTTGTATGTTTTGCTTTCGCTATACATTTTTACCATAACAAGACACACTTGGAAACTTGGATGGCCCCTCCTCACTGGTTGTGAGGGCCACAGCATAATCTCCATTTTTTCGGAGTTTCGCTGGTTTAGCTATTGTAGTTCTCTGAATTCCCGAGGTCAACCTGGCCGAATTCTGCCCTAGATCGTCACCACCACAGGTAGTCGCCGTCATTCTGGATCAGAGGGAAATTTGCCACCACGCGACTAGTTTGATGCCAGTTCGGTGGTGAATCCTGGTACTTTTAGCTTGACTTCCTGATGGAAGCACCGGACTCCTGAGCTTGGGAGACCATGGATGAATAAATACTCCCACTGTACATCGCAGCCCAACACCCAGGAACACCTCTCAGCCACGATGAGGCGGTAAACCGTTGGGAGTCATGACTAACAAGACCTAACTAAATACAAACTTGCAGTCGCTTGAGGAGTTGTTCCTGTTGCAAAAAAGCGTCGTAGCTGTTCATCCCAGCTTGGTGAGCGTGGGAGACCATAATATACTAAATTGCATTTGTAATAAATATCAAATAAAATGACCATTTGTGAGGGTCACAGAATTTCCCTCGTCTTCTGGCCACCGAAATTGTTGAGATCCACAAATGGTGACCTAGTTTCTAATCACATGTTATTCACGATTACACTTCTAGTAAAGCTCGTCAAAAAGAAATTCAACCACAGAATGATGTAAAGATGTAGATGGTAGATGTAAAAAGCGAAAAGTTCGATTTGGTCAATATATGCATAGTTCATTTATAACGTTCCCGTTAGTCTTGGAACACCAGTGGTTCTAACTTTTTCTGTGCTTTCAGGCCGATTTATTGCATTTGGAAGGTCACTTCCATGTATGAAGGACGACTTCAACGTGAAGAAGGCTATAGGGCTGTTTCCCATTGTTGAGAAAATGGCTGAATCTCCGAATAACGTGCGCCTTAAACAAGTTCTAGCAGTTCGTTTTTATTATTACAGTAGTTAGTTTTGACTCCACATTTTTGTGCTTCCTTTCGATGTATCAGTTCCTATGCAACGCCACCTTCCTCGATAAAATCTGTATTTCTGTGTTGTGCTCATCTCCACAGCTGAATGGGGCAGTAAGATATGGATTCAGGTTTGGCTTCGCTCGGTAGCGCTGGCTTGTAATCTCTTTTGAAGATAGATCCCCGACAAAGTGCGAGTTACCACCTTTTAGACTTTGGATACAAATGATTGGCATGCGAAAACGGTGTCGTTTTTGCTGGATTGCTTGCCTACAAAAGTGAAGAACTGGCCGGTTTCGTAGATTCTTATTGGTGACGCGGTACGCTTTTGTCAACGCACCTGCACTAGTAGTGTCGAATGGTGAATTGTACTGCAGCTTAGGTCCCCAATGATGTGATCGCATCAACGACAGAACACCTTAATATGAACGCCTTTTGAAATATTATCCACTTATCGCATGATGAATTGAATAAGGTGTGGACTTCTTCTCAAGTAATCAAAGTCGCAATGTGAGGCGCCTCTGATTCATGGATTTTTTTTTTGGGTAACTGATTTCGACAGCTTACTGATAATGTGCAAGGATCTGCTTTAATTCTGTTACAGAAGAGCGGATGAGTGGTGCCTTGAAGAGGTTGGTTTGCTTTACTGAAAAAATTGTCGAACAGTCTCCCTTTGTTACTTTGTCTAGCGCATAACGGTTTTTGCACGTCTTTTCCATCGTACTAATTAGCCAAATCTAACCTGTAGTTGATACCGTGTAGGCATGTTTCTCTAGGGTACCACATGAAGGAACGATTGCCGCGTGCCCATGTTGTGTTTGATGAAGACGGGTGTGAACATGCTTTTGTGATTCGGGATCGTGCCACTATTGCTGAAAACCCTCTCACAATTCATCACATGGGCTTCCTAAAGAGAACTGTTACTGTTGTCTTGGTCATCAGATGAAAAGTTTGAGTCGTATGGGTGTTTGTATCGTAGAGGCCAGAAAATATGCGACAACTTATTGTTCATGTGTTCCTAACTCATTTTACCAAAACGTTTTAACTAGTACTTGTCGTTTGACGAGTGATGGTAGAAGGTTCTAGCTGGGTTGGTTTATAAATTTTTCTCACCAGTTCTTAACCATTTAGTCTATTCGTCACTACTAAATATTTCACTGTGTGGTGCTCAGTTGAATCCTACATTCTAATTGAAGTATGGGCATACCTTTATTTGGAATTGGATGTGGAACATGTTGTATTTAGTTAACGATTTATCAGTAACATAGTACTGAATGGAATGGAACGCGAGTCTTTGCACTCGAACGTGGATGTCAAGGCTAACGTTTCATCCTCACTAGAATCTCCTTTACGCTTATTAGAGGGAAGAAGGCATGATTTATTTGGAGCTGCTGTAGGGAAAACAGACAATCGTGAACAAGCTAATGCACTGCTATCAAGTGAAACGTTTCTTTGAGACACTCCATCATAGACGATGAGAACATGGACATAGTGACCGACTCTCCAGCATGACAACGCCTGCCACAGCATAGGAAACCTGAATGAAATTGTACTATAGGGACGTCGTGGAAAGGAACGTCGCTGTGGAATTCCTTAGTAGTTTTCGTCATCATTTGTGCCTCTTCGGAAGCTGTTTCTTATGTCCAAGTTGTGGTTCTGGTGAGAAATTACTTTGCTTAAAAAGATGTTACTTTCTTGGTGTGAAACCAGAAAATTGACAGACTATTGTGGAGAAATCATTTTAGGTGATGTCGATTACGCAACTGGTTAAAACATTTGAATACTATGTCGGTAAGAAAGAATTTCGTAGTTTAAAAACGATAGCTACTCTAGTGGCTTGGAAAAGTTCATCTGGTCTGCAAACGATAGAGACGGTGGATGATCCACGAAAAGTCATTCACAGATAAGGATAGCAGGGTCAGAAATTGTTGACCAATTATTTTAACATAACCACAATGATGGAGGCTAGTGCAACGCAGCGGTTGGAGGCGCCCTACAATACACATGGTATCGATCCCTTTGCCACAGGCTCNCCAACCATTCCATTCCTCCGTGGTTGGCATATTGGTAGCAAATATGTCTGGGAGAATAGCAGCACTGGCTCGATACATCAGTAGGCTACCGCGAGTCATTCTAAACGCCCGATATGCATTCAGTCTCTTCCAACTTTGCTTAATGAAGTCGAATGAATGGCGCTTCGCTCAGGGATTGATCAACGCCGAGAGCCTTATCCTTTAAAAGCTTTAGAGCTTCTCACCACAATGATGCTAAGACATTTGAAAAACTCAGGCTTCAGACCAGATTCGAATGCACGTTTACCACATCAGAGTGCTCACGTGTTACCCACTGCACCGACTGAGGACTTAGTTCTGCCTTTCTTTCATCCACATTTCTACAAAACGCTGCCATCACTAATGATTAGTCAACGGAAACGATCTTGGGAGCACAAATAAGCATTGAACTTTATTAACTTGTGGCTGCCATTGAACTCACACTGTTAGTTACAAGTTATACATTATGATTTCGGTTACTGCCCCAGTTTAGCTGGGTTCAATGCCAACTTCTGCTGCCCAAATCGTTTCCGTTGACGGGTGATTGCTGATGACAGCGTTAGGAAAGGAACCGTCTGAGAGAAAGGCAAAGCAAAGGCATCAGTAGCGCAGTGAGTAATAGGTGTGCACCTGGAAATGATAATCGCGGGTTCGATCTGGCATGGAGTCCATGTTTTGTCAAGATCTCTGCCTCTCGGTGGTCATACTTCACATCGTATGCTGCAGTGAAAAATATTAATAATAGGCAGGATATAAAAAGCTAGCATTATGACAAGGTTTAGTCCTAATTTATAATGCGATTTCTTTTTGTGGTCTTTAGTAATAATATCGTTAACGAGTAAAATACGTGCTCCAGTGAATTCGGTGGGTCCACATTTATAAAACAGGTGCTTGGAAAACGAATCTATACATTCTCTATTTAAGCCAATTTTTGATTGGGTGTTGAGCAGTTAGTGGGATTTCCAAAGAACTAGAATCAAGTCGAGTTTCGCGAAACGGCGTAGAATTGCTGAAATAATTTGAAGCTGTTTTCTATATGCACCAGTTAGAGAGCTTTAAAAATGGAGCTATCAGTTTCGGCAACCTACATCAATATGACAATGAGAAAATGAAAAAAGTGGAATTGACACAACATGTGTGAAGTTGAAGTTCTATAGAAAAAAACCACAATTCCATTGCCATCGCCGGCGATTTTAACAGCAAAATTGGCTCTAGGAAAGCGTCTGAATAACGTCGTATCAGCACCCGTGGCTTGCAATGGATCGAATAGGATAGGGTCCTGCGTCACTAATATTAATAAGGAATACGTTAGACTTACCAATCCTTTCAAGATAGGACTAAAAAGTCGTCAATTTTAATGTCACCAAGCAAAGCTTGCATTCAAGAACAGTCGAGAGCAATGTTCTGAAGAGAAGTGGTAAAGGAAGATTTTAAGGCAAGAGGGCCAGCACTACTGACTGAAGGTGCTGAAGTTGGGATGGTCACTCACAATATCCGCTGAGACTGTGATAATTATAATATCGGATGAATTGATAACATGTACGCCTTCTAGCCCAATCTCTTTACTATTCGCTTCACTTCTTTCCACATCACGTAGGGAATAGTGTGTATTTCGTCCTAGAGCATCTTCAGTGCAAGGGTTCGGTAAACTTTCTTACACTTTCTCGTCTCTGAGCAATCGTAGAGCGCTCGGCCCTGAAGAGATTAGGCGCAAACACTATGAGAAACTGTCAGTAAACTTTACTCACACAATCGCTTGTCAATTCATACGCCATTTGTCGGAATACAGGGCACCTTGGCAACGGAATACCATCAACAACCTCTTCTTACGGTTGTGCTATTTAAACTAGTACTACTAATAGGAACTTTTCTATGTATTAGTTTATATTCATATTCTCCAAACCTGAACAATCGTGTTGGGTTGAAAATGGCAAGCACTGTCCACCCAAGAATTGAACTGCAGAATATCAAAGTCCATTGTCAATCCGCCAATTTTTGAAACGTCTTAAATATGCCCTATTAGAAAACACACGAGTAACAAACAGTGACAGCTGTAGTGTTATGATAAAAAAATTATCGAACGCAGGTGCGACTAGTTTTTTAGATTCCCGTTTATTCCTCTTCCTACCTCTTGCTTTACACTTTGCTTTATAAAGGAAACTACACGTTTGAAATTCCCCGCAAATCGACCCATAACAAATCAGCTCTGATGGCAACATTGGTGCCGCTGCTTTTGGACTATTGACCAACCAAATAAATTGTACGCATGAAAATTTGTTGTTCTTCGAAAATCGTTTACGATTAAGAAGTGATATTTTAAAAAAAAAATGCTATAATACAAAAAAAAGATGTGCAACCTTACCATCGTAACAAGTCGGCCCAAACACCGCTTTGGTGTTTTTCTGGTAATAATTCTCTGCAAGTTCAGCCAATGATGACAGCGATTCGAGTGCTACCCCACATTTGCTAGTGGACACAATAATCCTGAAAGGAAAGTAAACGCTTCTACTGGTTAGGTCGCTACTAGTACTCGTGTCTTCAATAAAACTATCTTATTACACCATTAGGATGCTGATAGTACAGTGATAGTGATGTCCGTCATCACGAGCATAGTGCTAGATCGATTCCGCTCCAGGCCAACCAAACCTCTCATCCCTACTGGGTCAGAAAATTCGTACCGGACTTGTCTGGGAAAAAAGAACCACTCTCTGCAACCCGATTGGGAACGCTCCAACCCAGCTATCACGGGGCTCCAGGGAAAATCGTCTCGACCAGCATTCTACGACATTCAAGATGAAATGAAAATCCTCAAGCAGCACCCGAAGCCACAGGTATAAACTCGAAAGATCTTCGTGGACTATGGATGAGAGGAAATGAATGGAATATGAGAATTGCTGGGATTCGCACGGTAGACATGAAGATGGGTCATATAAAATAAAATAAAGTGAAGTAAAAAACGAAAGTGTTAATACACACATATTTTAGGGAACGTTATTATCAATTCTATAGAAGTATTTTGGTTCATATAGATCTTGCACCTCGGTGGTTGGAAGCGCCTGAAAGTTCTTGTTGGTTTGATTCCGCGCCCTAAGCTGACAAGTATTCCATTCCCTGGGAGTCTGGGAGGACGGTAAAGATGTCTCGATGATATATCGATGCATCGTTGGAACATTGTCAGTAATCGTGCGTGTTGAATATTCGACAGTTATGTTCGTTGTGCATAATGGAGTAGAGTAAATATCGCATCCCTTAGGATAGATGAACGCTTAACGCGTTGTTGTTTATGTTTCTTTTGCGATGATTTGCACAAAAAGCTTACCCAAATGAGAATTCAGGCGAAATTGGCGGGACTGAATCAGCGATATCACGTCGCGCAGTTTCCAGAATCGATTGAGCATAAAGGTGGTTTGGATCCGTTAACAATGTGACTTCTATGTTGCGTACAGCATAGACGGTAAATATGTTGACCATTAAGATTAAAAGAATAGGAAGAAGTAGATAAATGAATAGAGAAGAATTTAATGCTTTTGGATATGAACGACGCATTCGCTTTGGCAGAACGTCATTGGTGAAATCCGAACACTAAACAGGTGCCGTTCATCTGATAACGGGGACGCAGTAGTGATTAAAGGAATTTGTTAGCTCTTCTATCTCATCTATTTCACTTACTTCACTTGCCCCATCTAATGAGTACCCTTTCATATGACTTCGATGCTATCCCTAACATCTCCACATCTATCGTACTACCTAAAAGATTCATCAGCGTCTACTTAACTACTGTCGGTGGTCATGACAACATAATAAGTCCCATTATTCTCCCGTGTTGACAATACCAAAATTGTTGAATGAACACACTTAGCATTTGACATTTACATGCAGCATAGACAAATACGAATAATAGTATGTGTTTTAATGGAATCTGTAAACAGTTTCTATCGACCAATTCTTCACTTCAATGCTTCTTTGCACACGGTTAAAGCAGCGGTAGATACATATCTTAGTTATTTCTGCTTGATTTTAAAGAAGCGTAACTTTTAATCACAATGCTTTCTATGGTTTAAAAATTACTTTATCCAACGGCAGTCGGCGCATTCGCAGGTAGTATATAAAGGTTAATTACGGACCAAAAGCGACCTTATGATTCCCTTAAACACATTTAGGAAGAGGAGATGGATTCCCTGTTTCTGCTGCGCGGATTTGACGCATACTGCTCTGCTTGTGAAGATATCTTCATGCATACGTGTTTGGGTGTGTTCTCGTTCATGCGGATTGTATTCTACGAGTCAAATCGTTTAAAAGCCTGCAATAATGTAACAGGGAAGCGCATAGGAAGACGAAAGAAGTGGCCTCCAATAAATAAGCCCTATGTCTACTCTAGAGAGATTGACGAGCTACCCGCGAGCATACACAGCTCCTATGTTCAGCGCTCAGCAAGCTATAGTAGGTACGAAAAACTTGAACACAGTAAAATAAATGGTTCTGACACTCCTAACCCCAAAAGTATTTTTGATACGGCATCGTTAGATGGAACGACTACGGAGAGGCCGCCAAAATCTCAAAGCCATTCTAGGGTGCCTAATCATGGAACGACTAAGGCGGCTATCTGTATCTGTTGTGCTCGTCCTCTTGTATCTGAATCCTGTGGCAGATGTGACGTTGCAGGCTAGAAGGATGAGGAGTGACGTTATCGGATTGTTTAAGGAAATAATTTAAAAGACCGACTATCTACAAACCTCGGCATAGATAGTTGATATATTTCTTTATATGATCTTATAAACTGATCTTCGGTACCTGATACGAAGTTGGTATAGGTCTTCGTTGTGTTTGTCATTGTTGTTGTTTTTGTTGCTGTTGTGCTTGTTGGTGGATGGCTGATGTTTCGTCGATTTCGCCTTCCTCAGAGCCGTGATGTTACGAGAGCCCTACCTCCCTCACCCAAAATCTTCAAGAGATGGTCCGCTGAAGAAAACTCAACTCAATAGAAAGGCGAAGACGCCACATTGAGAACAACCGTGGACCATCGGCTCTGATGAAAATGAAACTGTTGAAGCGTTAGCCAATAAAGAATGCTTAACAACCTCGTGCAAGCTTATTAAAAAAGAGGAATGCACATTGATTAGTAACGCCGAGGTTATAGGAAAGTGGGTTTTTAAATATAATTAATTACTGTAAGTATTAATATTGCGTTGGTCTTCGTCTTTGAGGCTTCTGCCTTTGCAAAATAGTACCACAACTAGAGTTCAGAAAAGAAAAGCGGAGGCAATGACATACTAAATGGCTCATAATTACTGAAAAACGTTTCAAAAGTCCAACTGGATTCTCAGACGCCTTAAACACAGTTTACTCAATCCACATTGATTTTAACGCTGTCTCCTGCGGTTGTTTTGAATCCCGGGTATCGAGCTTGTAGGATTTGGTGACTATGTGAAGCTGTTCATATACGATTCGGCAATAAGGAACTTTATATTTTTGCAACAATAGTGGCTGAGAGAAATACTTAATTCGTCTTTCTGTAGCTTTTCAAGATAAAGTCATGACTTTTGGCTTTGTGAGAGCAATTTGTCAAGTTTCACACTCTATTTCAAATAGTGGTTCGGGTATTTCTAATCAGCGATTAGAAATTTTTATGAGATCACTCGACTTTTGCTAGGCAGATTTTTCATTGAAATGAGCAAAATATTTTCTCTGTGAAAAATTTGTTAAAGCCTTTGGTACTCATAAAAATATGGAACATGAAACAAGAAATTCCTTCTTGTTGGTTTATCAGATAATACGATGGCGCATAAAGCGAAGTGATTAGAGGCATCTCGCAAAACACATTGGCTCGATCTCGCACCCAATGCTCACCAAGCCTTCAATTCGTCGTAGGTCGGTAAGTTAGTGCTAGATCAATCAGGCAAAGTTAGGACAAAGAAAAAAACGAGTGAGAAGGCAGTGGTTTGAGCAATCCGCTCTCCTGTTGTTTTCAAGTTCAGTTTGCTCAAGCACCAATTACCGAAATTAAGGTGTTTTAAGTAATTAAAAAACGTCTGCATTGTAACCAGATACCGATGTTGTGGTTGGTTCACTGCGCCATAGGCTACGGGAACTTCACTGAGAAGAACAGTACAAAGCTCGAAGCGACCAGCTTCTTCACTATTCTCTTGAATGCTCGAGATGAAATACCGCTCGGATGGCTTACCTACTCGCTTGCTTGAGAGCAGAATTCCAAATCTATTAAGCTTGTACAGATTTCTCTTCTCGTATTAAGGAGATAACATAAACTGCATTTTTTGTAAAGGCTAATATATTTCTGAAAGTTTATCAATTAAGTGATCGTCTGATAACAATCTTTGGTTTTCAGGTAATCCGTCCGGTAACAGTCGGTAAGAAAAAATTAGTATATGGTGTTAGTTGATTTTCACTCATAGTGTGAAAATAACCCCCGCATTAGACTTTCAACAAGCATATCATAGCTCAGAGCAAAATTTCCCAATCGAAAAAGAAGTAGGAATCTGCAGGCCGTCATCAACAAGATTTCTCGTTCTCGTGTCGTCCTATTTAGTAAAATCTCCTATTCAAGCAGGATGAACTTCTGAATTTATGAAGCTTATTTTTCTTACTGAACTATTTTCCAAACCAATTTGGAAGGAATGCAAGTGTATATTGCTCTCCAATGAATAACTGGATAAAAAAGCGGTGGTTAGCCTATGAATCATAGTAGACGACCACTAGCTGTCTTCTCTGATGTCATTTTTTTTTCGTTTATCTCACTTCTCATTAATTAATGGATACATCCAAGTCGTTCTAAACATTACAGTCAGGACTTAACTTCTCTTTTACTGCTGCATTCTGTCGATAGGCATATGATGTTTATTATAATGCAATAACGTTCGTCTAACGCAGTGGATACTAGTTATGTGTGGCGCAGTGGTCAGAGTTGCTTGCGATAGACAAATGGTCATTGGTTCGATTTAGCCCCTCTACTTCACCAAGTCTTTTATCACTCTGGGGTCGCCAAAATGATACCGGACCTGTTCAGGAAAAACTGCAATGCAAGATACATCGGCAGCCCACCATGAGTCAATGTGTAAGTAAAATATGCATTTATTCACCTATGATGAGCTGAATAAAGTCGAATGAACGGACCATCCCTTAGGGTTGGGTCAATTCCAAATTTGTTATCCGCTTTTATAACATAACGGATTCAGAGCTTTCGATGAATCTATCAGGCACTCCGCTCCATTCGAACCCCCCATACATCAGAGGCCATTAAATTGTTTTTGAGATAAGAATATTGCCTTGTTACATTACAAGACTATCGCAAGTTAAACATGATTTCATTCACCTCTACGCTACACAGTAAAGTCGAGAGATTGATCACCGTCGAATGCTTTGTCTTTTCTACTTTTTATAATATAATAAATTGCAGTTATAAAATTGCCCACGTAAATAGTTCCCTATGGTCCTTCTCGGATTGCACGGAAATTCCTTGCTGCTCGCGCTACATTATCAGATACATAGATGGAAAATCCCTGCCTCACTCCTAGACCCCAACATTTCTTCAATTCAATTCGATTCATCGCCAATGAAAGTGGTCGAAATCGCATGTGGTCTGCGGGTTGACAAACACTTCCTCTCTTCGCTGACCCTTCTAGTTTTGAGTAATGTCCAAGCTTGTACTTGTCTATAATTACGAGATAGCTTCATTATAACGTACCCAGTGTGGTGGTTTACACAGCTGTAGAAACACAGTTAGAACAGCTAGCTGTTAGCTCGATTGACTGCTCGCCTTGTACGAATATGCCACGCGAAACTTTTAGTGTGTTGTCACGAAACAGTTTTGAACTTGAGTGCTAACCTTTTATATATAAAATATCAACAGTAGAATATTAAGGGTGTGACGTTATTGAATGTGTGAAGGGTACAAACAACAGTACCAGGAAGTAATGAGGACAGGCAGGAAGCGCTCTAGAGAACCGGGGAAAGAAATGAAGTAAGAGCTGACGGTGCTGGTTATATTCGTCCTGCAACAAACGGAGTTTATCTAAGGTAGCTGAAGGTAGCGTTTGCAGAGAAAGTTTGAAGAGATGGTTGAAAGCAATACTTTGGAGAGACGGTTTGAGGAGTACGTGAAAAAACTTTTTCTCAGGCAGTACTAACTGTTGCGACTGATTCAGTTGACGGTACGGCAGCCGTGAATACCTTCTTCAGAAAAAGCGCCGTATTGGAATCTCTGAGAAAGTTTAACAGATTACTTTGCCTTTAGAAATGTTAAGCATTGCGAGCCAAATGTGTGCCCGATAATGAAATTCAGTAGAAAAATAATGTAAAGACAGTGATTATTCGACAACTATCGAGAATTTCTTCTATATTCGGGTCTTAAATACATGCGAAAGTAGTTATTTTTGATCGAAACAGAGCTTTATGCTTTTCGACAAGCGTCTTTCCAAGACGGCAGCAATTCTTGCGATTAGCTGACCAATCGATTGAGAACGATGACAGAAGCTGAAAAGATTTAGCTGCATCTTCTTAAAATAGTTAGAGGAGATTCTCTGTGTTATAGAGCGCATTCTCTATAGATTGTTTGCTTTAATCTATAAATATTTTAGTAACAAGTGTGGAGAGCAAAGTTACTTTGAGACGAAGTTCCGCTCAAGAATTGTAGACGAGACATCGATTATGTAAACGGCTGCCAATTCGTCTTTGGATTATCAACACACGGATCTAACACAAAATTGGTGAAAAAAAGTTTTTTCGATGTCTTCGTCCTCGGCGTGAAGAAAAATATGGTTGTCATTTCATCCCCATCCCAACGTTTTTTGCTCAGCAGCAAATATTCCTCGATGATTTAGCAAAAATCCCTCGTAATATCTTTCGACATAGTTGCTTTTTTTCATCACCGGTGGAGTTCGTTTGTTATTTGAGAGCATTTGCATTTATTTACTATTAATCAGAAAGCTATTCGAAAATCTTCAGAACTTGCTCTCTGATATTCGTCAGGTGCTAAGCCCAATAATGTTCCTCCTCAGTTTTGTATTACCATTTGCACTGCCGTAATTTTAAACTTAGAAATTTTGACCGAGTATTGACCGACGGATTTTTTTTGCAACACGATTATTGTTGGAAAGCTTCTCACACTGTTCTTCGTGCACCCCTTGCCTGTGGATTTTCTTACGGTCTCCCATTTCTACCACGTATTTAGGTGTATTTGAACTGGAAGGCTCGTTAATGTCTTATGTGAGGGATGTAATTGTGAACATGTAGTGTAGCGCAGTGATTAGAGGTGCTCCGTAATACGCACGTGGTCTTTGTTTCAGTTCCGTGCTGTGGACAAACTATGCCGCCATTAATTCATGGTGGAAAAATCGATACCTGACGTGGCTCAAGGGATAAAAATGTTGACTTTATGGTCAAATATGCATCCAGTTTTACCTTTAGGACGAACCAATGGTGTTCACCGCACGATGAACGTTTATCCCTAGGGGATTGATCGTTGCCAAATACGTTATCATTTATAATTACACAATTTGATTCTTGTTAATATCAACATGATAGGTATTTTATGACTTGGTCTCATTTTCTGGTCTTTGTTTCCGAGGAGCGGTAGTATTTCATCCAGAATTAGGCAAGTCCAATACTACCAATTCCCTTCACTTCACGAATATGCTCATCACAGCGGTTCGTTTTCTGATGATAGCAGATGTTACTTTGTTTAATAAATTGTCTGGAAATTGCTGAGAGTTTTCGAGATATTCTTCTAGCACAATGAAAAGCGGTCTCCGTCTGTTTTTTCTGTTTCCAATTCTTTTTCCTATTGCTTCCACGCCGTGGCTGATTTTCTAGCTCGCAATTTCAATATTTATCCTGAGGAGCCATGATTCCCTTTTTCTACATTCTGCAATTGTATTCTGTCTGATCTTATTTGAAAAACCTACCTTTCTTTAACCTTGGAATTACTCACTGAAAGGTAGCTTTTGGTTGATAAGCCACCACATGGTTGATAGAAAATTTTGTTCAGTTAACGCTTTGGCACCTTCGCCTTCTTCAAAGCCGGATTGAGCGAATCGTTCGAGCACAGTTCTTCTTTCTTCCGATGTAGAACTTCGTGATCGCATCGACTCGAATCCAGTAGAGCACCGCACCAAATGGTAGCTTGATTTGATAACGCCCTTCTATACGAGAAGATCGTTGTTGATAATGGTTGTCTATTCGTAATCGTTATTATTCATCAACTCAACTAGTTTATCTGAATAGTTGTGTCGTACGAGGAAGGTATGGTTTATTTCTGCACTAGAGACTCCCTAAGATGGTAAGCAGCTGAAGTCTCCTATTTTAAAGTGCAACCAAGAGCAGCATTTGCCTGCCGTTATTAAAGGTAATTATTTGCAAGTGTATAAACCTCTCTGACTTACAAAGGTCTTCGACTGCCTATGGTGACGACAGGAAACAGTTATAGCACCTCCAACTCGCAACTTCGAAGGAAATCTCAGACAAATAGCTCTATTTTTTTACTTCTTTAACTGCAGAGTGGTTTAAGATGAAAGATCTCTTCTATGTTCTAAAATTTTGTCCTAAATTTTACGCAATGTTCTTCCCATGTAATGTAACGGAATTTCATACCAGCCAAAATAAAAATTTAAACTTAACAAACCACAGGCATTCAACGATTTTTAGCTGTTTATCTTCCGAAACTGTCCTTTGCCACTAATTTAAAAAAAAGGCTAAGCAAAAAAGATGAAGTTCTTAGCTTTGATCAGTTCCTTAGAGATGCTCCACGCATTCGACTTCACTAACCATGATTGGAAGGCGATTGAATGCATATCTGGCCTTTACAATGACTCGCGGTGTCGTACCGATGTATCCAGCCAGTGCTGCCATCTTTCTAGACAAGTCTGGTACCAATTTGCCGACTTCGGAGTGAAGAAAGCCTTTGTGAGCCAGGGGCGCTGATATCGATCTCATGTGTATTTCACGGCGTCTCCGACCACTGCACCACACGAATATAATAAATGTACTAGCCAGCTGAGTAATATATTTCATCTTCAATCGGAATACGCCTTTAAGCCATCTATCATATCCCATTTCCTGTAGTATTAAAAGTGTGATTATTGCTCGCACTGCTACAATCTCTATGCAGTACTTTCGCAATCTAAAAAGTTGAAAATAAAGCAGTAACTTGGGATTATGTCGTACTGACGAAAGATTATGACTTTTTCCTTTTTTTGACGAGGATAGGTTAGGAAATTTCGGCAACTGATAAGAGACATGAAGAGGTTACAATCTCAGCTTAACAAATCAAATTCTGTCTCACTCGATCTTCAGATTCAGTCGTCTGAATCAATTTTAGTCCCCACATCAATAGCTTTCGTCATTCATTGGTTCATTATGACTAAAGTATCACAAAAAATCGGCGGTGTTTTGAACTTTAAGGTGTATATCACATACTTTTCAAGATCATTAGGGGTTTCAATAAGATTCCGATGTGAAACAAAAAGCATCATTTAGAGGAAAAAGCAACTTCTTTAGTCTAGGCATCCACATTATCGTTTATTGTGTGGCTTTGAAATGCATGTAACGTTTCAGTGGCGTTGGCTAGTTGGGTGGATATAAACTGCAGCAAATATGTGAAGCCTCCTAAGGATTTACGGTCTCATTGTGGTCAGGAGGTGTTCCTGGGTGCCAAGTTCAAGTATCCAACTAAGTAAATGTGTGAAATACTGTTAATGTGGATGGTTGTGATGCCGGTTATTGTCAGCGTTGTTTTATTTCGAGCTCGCTCCGGGCTCCATCTTTGCAGCGTCTTAAAATTGGTGCGGGAATTATATGAGAGAAGTTTGCTCTCTACAATCCAAGTGGGAATGCTCTAGGGCGGCTATCTCAGGGCTCCATTTACAATCAACTCGACCAGCATTCAACGACATTAACGGTGGACGGCAAAACCTTAAGCAACAGCTGAAGCCAAACGTGAAAGTTGGAAGACCTTCGTGGATGATGGATGCGAGGAAAGGAATTGAGTGCGAGAACTGTTGGGAGCTGCACAATGGATGTGAAAGACGATTCGTTTAAAAGAATACTGCAAATATATAGCAAATATATAAAACAAGGCTCGTGTAGCGCAGTGGTAAGAGTCGCCCTCCAATGTACATGGGATCGATCCCCACGCCCAGGCTCACCAAGCCTTTCATCCCTCCGGGGAGGGCAAATTGGTACCAAACTTTTCAGCGAGGATAGCATCACTGGCTCGATACATCGGTAGGCCACCGCGATTCATTGTAAAGGTGAGATATGCATTCAACCATCTCCAAACAATGCTTAATGAAGTCGAGTGCATGAAGCATCACTCAGCGATTGGTAAACGCCTAGAGCTTCATCGTTTTTTATTTGTTTACTCTGCTGTTGAATCGATATTTGGTCTGGACGGTGACCCGTTTAACCCCTAATCCTAAGCCTCATGTCTCTACTCGACCATATGTGCTAGGATGTTACTTATTTCATATCACATCTAATCTGTTTCCGTGACATACTCGCCGTATTTTATTATTGTTTTTTGGCAATATAGTTAAAAATTCTGAACAGAACATCTTCCAGTAGATGCAATGGATACATGTTAATGTCGTCGGCTAGGTTGTTAAAGAAAAAGCAGGAACAGAAGACACGAAAATGAGGTGGTTCGATTTTGTGTTGTTTTCTTTCGCTTAGTGTTGGTTTCCTTCCCTTCCGCGCCAAAGTTGTTGCAAAGGGTAATCATTTGTTGTACCTATTTTTATCCTATGTTTGTGCAGAGGGTTTGAAACCAAACGTTCTTCTCCAATCCACTTGCGAACGCCTTAACTCAGCTGTATCCTTGATTGCATGAGAATGAAGTTCAGCAAGACCTCCAGATCACAGATTCGTGCACCAGACTAGTCTAAAAGGCAGCAGGACTGAACTGATGCATTATTAAGAGACAAAAATTTCTGCTCAGATATGAATTCAACCACTTCTAACGATGCCACATGAAGTAGAATGTAGGGTTTCTTCCTTAGGAATTTATCGACGCCATACGCTTTATTTCCTATCCTTTATGGAATTATAAGCGATCTTGCAATATAAAGAATTCATGGAGCAGCTGAGAAAGCTTCTTTTTTTTTCATCTGTTTTCCAACTTAGTACACGATCGATGAGTCTGCTTTCTGCGTTAGCTCAAGTTTTGAACACATTAAATTAAAAAGAATAACATCAAGGACTTAAGCAAGGCCGACCAAACAGAAGCTTATTAATCGTAATTAAGATTCGTGCCAGATGAAAACGTGCAACGTTATTCAGGAAACCCCAAAACCCGTTGAGGTGATATTTATGTAGACTTTGACAAAGTATTTGGGAAAAAGATTTTATTTCGACATCAAAAAGCTAAGCAAGTTTTCCATAGAACCTAGAAGAGGCCTAGGTGAAGAATAACAAGGCGAAGAAAATGCCGTTGTTACCGACTTTCAGTCGAGTGGAATGGTCCATAACGGAGTCCGTGCTCGAAATATGAATCGATCTTTTGTAAATCCTTAGCTCAAATCATGCCTAGATCGGTCACAAGCTCTGGATGAATTTGTCATTGATTAGGCAATTCGAAACTCGACTAATTTCTATGTTGGAAAAGGGCAGTGCACAGAAACCAAATGTGCTTACCGAAACGGTCTGACGAACCGCACTAAATGTATTGGTTGCTCGGAAATAAATGAGCGTCTTAAAATATTAACTGTTTCAATATGTTTTTAGTAATAAAATATTCTTTATTGCTTGCAATATTATATATTCTTAAAAAGCTCTTTTTGGAAATGTCCTTATATTTTGTCAAAATTTTAACTCTTTAGCAATTTTGAGCTTTGCACTTTTACATGTCAAAAACGAATTTTCGTCAACGCGTTTCTCCCCGGAAGGGACAACAGCGCGTTCGTTTCCCACCGCAGACACCTGGAGTCTGGAATTTTGCAAATATTTCAGCATTATTGAGGTTATTTGCAAGTAGGTAAATTCTTCTGACTCATAACGGTCTTCGCCTGCTTATGGTGACAACGGGAAACAGTTTTAGCACGGCTATCTCTCAACTTCAAGGAAAATCTCTGGCCAATAACTCTACTGCCTTGCCTCCTAACCCTTAATGGGTTGAGACGGAAATTCCGTATTGTGTTCCAAAATTTTGCCCTACATTTTAGGCAATGTTTCTTCAATGTAATGAAGCGAATTTCCGCACCTGCCAACTTAAAAATTCCTCACAAGTATTCAACGATTTTTGGCCATTCGTCTTCAAAAACTGTTTTTTGCCGCTAATTTAAAAAAAAAACCAGGAAAAAAGATAAAGTTCCTAGCGTTGATTAATCCCTTAGTGATGCGCTATGCATCCGACTTCACTAAGGAAGGCTTGGCGGTGATTGAATGCATATCTGGCCTATACAATGACTCATGATGGCTTTCTGATGTGTCAAGCCAGTGCTGCTATCTTCCCAGTCAAGTTCGTCACCAATTTTCCGACTCTGGAGGGATGAAAGGCTTGACGGGCCATGGGCACGGGAATCGATTCCACGTGCGTGCCGAGGATGCCTCCAACCACTGCGCCACACGCCCGCTTAAAAGAGAGTAGACATGCTGAATATATTGGCGTGTTGAGTAATATGTGCCATCTTCAATAATTATGCGCTTCTAAATCATCCATCATACTCCAGTTTCTGTAATATCAAGGGCGTTTTAACTTTCACGGTGTTGGAATCTCTATGCAGTACTTTGACAATCTAAAAAGTTGAAAGGGAAGCAGTTATTTGGGATTATGTTTTGCTGTCGAAAGTTCATAAGTAGGTGAGTCTTTAACGAGTGTAGGTTAGGTAATTTTGGCAACTGGTAAGAGACATGAAGAGATCGCTTTACAATCTGAGCCCAACAAATCAAATTCTGCCTCACTCGTTCTTCAGATTCAGTGGCCTGAATCAATTTTAGTCCTCACATCAATAGTTTTCGTCATTCATTGGTTAATTATGACTAAAATATCGCAAAAAACTAGCCGTATTTCAGACTTTAAGGCGTATATCACATACTTTTCAAGATCATTGGAGGTTTCAATAAGATTCCGATGTGAAACAAAAAGCATCATTTAGAGGAAAAAGCAGCTTCCTTGGTTTAGGTATACATAGTATCGTTTATCCTTTGGAGAGCACGTAACCTTTTACCGCGGTTGGATAGCTGGGTGGATATAAACTTTTGTAAATATGTAAGATACTGCTAATATGGTGCGGGTAGCACAGTGGCTGTGATACTGTTCACTGTCGGCATTGTTCTGGCTCGATCTCGCACCGGGCTCTCATCTTTCCAGTGTGTGTCGAAAAATTGGTAACGGTCTTCTTTGAGAAAAGTGTACTTTCTGGAATTCAAGTAGGAATGCTCTAGGGTGGCTATCTCAGAGATACACTGAGAATCGACTCGACGAACATTCAACAATATCCACAATGGAAAGAAATTCGCAAGCAGCAGCTGAAGCCAAACGTAAGAAGTTGGGGGACTCTCGTCGATGATGGATGCCAGGAAAGGAATCAAATGCGAGAACTGTCGGCATCTGCGCGATAGATGTGAAAGACGAGTTTTTAAAAATTATCTCGAATATATGGCAAATATATAAAACAGGTGCGTGTAGCGCAGTGGTAGGAGGCGCCCTAGAAGACAATGGGATGGGTTCTTGCGCTCCACCCTCGCAAACCTTTCATCCCTTCGGGGTCGGCAAATTGGTACCAGTCGCTGGCTTGATGCATTGGTAGGCCATCATGAGAGTTATTGTAAAGGCCAGATTTGTATTTAGTCACCTCCAACGATTCTTAATGAAGTCGAATGCATGGCGAATCCCTTAGAGATTGATCAACGCCAAGAGCTTTCTTTTATATAAAACATGCAGTATATATATTTTAAATATAAATGCTAAGTACGTAAAGTATAGTATACAGAAAAGTATACTTACCTGATACTTGAACGGCCCGTGCAAACTGGTTGTGCGTGTGCCGGCATGATCACCACTTTTCGGCGATTTGCAGGTTAACCTACTGTGGTTCCGTGGAATCCCGAGGTCAGCCTAGACAAAGTTCACCCCAGATCTTCACCACCACGAACAGTTGCAGCCTTTGTGGACCAGAGGAAGACTTGCCACCATAAACGTAGAACGCATATTAAAAGAAACGAATAATAGGTGTAACTCGCCAAAATGACGGGTACTGTATGGTCGTACATGTGAATAGTGCCGGTCTAGAAGCGGATGCGACTGACCTCCCCGACACTTCAAATAGACGTAAGAGTGTGGCCACGTCTTCTGTTGCGAAGCTATGGCTTGTGTCAACTGTGAAACGTTCACTTCGTGATCGATCTTAATTGTCTGGATTCATCGTGATCCATGTAATCTCCCCTCATCAAAAATATCTGCATATCACTTCAATGATGCTGAGGCATTTGCAAAACTCCGGAGCACAAATGTCTGTGGTGGCGAACAAACCCACTATTGTCCTTTGCGGATAGTAACGCGTTCACCAACACACCATGCGGGTTCTTCGTTTCGCCTGTCTCTCAGCGGAGTTTTGCATATATCTCAGTATCATTGAAGTTATATTTTGCAATATACCCTGCTATTAAAAAGAGTAGGTAGTAAATAACAAGTTACAGTTGTGATTATTTGCATATTTTCACATTTATTTACTTCTTCTTATGAAATAATTCTGCTTTTACATAGTTATGGCAAACATAATGCTCATTTGTTAAGGTGCCTACTCTGCTGTCGCATCCATATTTGCTCCGAACCGCGACCCGTCTTACCCCTAACCCTAAGCCCCATGTCTCTATTCGACCATATGTCGTAAGATGATGCTTATTTCACATCATGTCTAATCTATTTTCGTGATATACTCTTCGTATTTTATTATTCTCATAAGTAAGGTGGCGAAAAAACTCTAAAAAGAACATCTTCCAGTAGATGCGATGGATACATATCAACATCGTCGGCTCGGGTGTTAAAGAAAAAGCGGGAACAAAGAACACGGAAACCAGGTAGTTCGATTTACTGTTATTTGCGGTTGGTTTAGTTTCCTTTTTGCGCTGAAGCTGTTGCGTAGACTAATCACTTGTTGTAACTCTTTTTATCTTCGATTTATGCAGAACGTTTGAAAGGCGTTCGGTCCCTCTACATAGTGGCGGCACAAAATTCGAAGGCATAGAATGCACTACACAGGCTAAATCTCCTCTCCGCTTAATGCATCAGCATTCAATGTGCTGGTTGTACTCAGCGAAATTCTCCTCCAATTCACCTGCGAACGCATCAGCTCTGCTGACTCCAAGATTGCAGGAAGAATCGACCCGAGCAGCATTCTACGACATTCACAATGTAGATGGAATCCTCAAGCAAATGCCGACACAGCATGCAAAGTGTTCGAAGACTTTTGTAAACGGTAAATACACGGTAAACGATACAAGTACAAGAGCTATTGGGTTTAGCAGTGTAGATAAGATGATTGGTTATCTTAAATAAATAAGTTTATTTGTTTTCTTATCATTTCAAAGGATGTTGTTTAGCCTAGTAAATAATCCCCGTTTTAGTGAACACTAAGGAAAGCTATTCTGCCGAGGGAGAAGAAATGAAAATCGGTAGTGAAGTCGGTTAGGCGACGAATCACTCGCTACCTGCACACAAGTCACACTATGGAAAAAGATCGCTCATTATAAACATAACAACTCTCCCCCTGGATGCAAGGAGAATCGACCCGAACCTATCTAGTTATCTGTGACTATTCTGATCCTTCAATCAACCGCTGTCACAAATTACACTTCATATCTACGCACTTGTTCCGAGGTATATTTTACACCTTATCATCTCGGCCAAGAATACTAATCATCTGATTGCTATATTTACATCTTTCCATCTTGATTGCTGCAATTTGTCCACCTACTTAATGGTCCTCAGCAAAGTGTAGCCATCTCATGGGCTGCTCCGCCCATAAATAGATCTGGTATTGATCTAAGGATGTGCAACAACATCATATCCCACTTCCGGGCGACCATACTCCTTGGCCAACATTGTGCAGCACCATTATTCCTCTACCATATCGCCATAATACTACCGTATAAGGTATTTTACTACTGCTAGTGTTTATTGGCAACTCCACCTTGTTATTATTGTGTTAATCTTGTTGTATAAACGGTTTTCGTACCCAGGTTTGAGATCTGACATTACGATAACAATCGAGAAAACCGGCGAGGAAGGAAATATGGAACAAAACAGCAGTTTCACTATAGCAAATTTTATAATTTCGATGAAAAGTGCTTGAATATGCAAGTTTTTGCTTACAGGATAAAACTGTCTTATTTTACTTCGATAAGTTTACTGATTTTTCTAATTTACTGGAGCTCATTTACTGGATGGTAAACATTTCATCCGCTTTATTGTTTAAAGTGTCACATCTTGAAAATGAAAAAAAATGAGGAAGCGGGATTTCGTCTCGGAGGACAGGATGGTGTTTTCTCGTACACTGCTTCTAATCGTTTGAAGGTCAGCAAGCACCTCTAAATTTGACAAGACACAGTCAGAAAATCGCGAATGCCCTTGATACAACGGAAAAGATTCCCATTTATAAATTTATAACGCTCTAAATTGTTTACCTCGTGTGGTGATTGAGTAATAATTGTCAGTCATTGAAAAACCAGCTTTCTCACCAGATGACAGATCTGCCAGTATGGAAAAAAAAAGGATGAGATGACCTGCATATCAGTGACTGACTTTCTATCTGAATGATAGAAAACGACGTCAAGTGAGCAGCTCTATCATTTAAATCAGTTCAGCGAAATCCAGTGGTGGAAGTACGAAATGTTGCTTTGGACACATTGCTATGCTACATGACAGTTAGTAAAATATCCACTTGTTCAGAACATGGAGATTATAAATTATCCGAAACTTTTATCAGTAAAAAAAGCTTTCTGCATCGACCAATTTCTGATGATGCGCCGTGCATTCGCCTTCATTAAGCATTGTTAGAAGTGAATGAATGCTTACCTGGCCTTTACAATGGCTGGCGGCGGCCTACCGATGTATCGAGCCAGTTCTGCTATTATCTCAGACAAGTCTGATATCAGTCTACCGACCCTGGAGGGATGGAAGGCTTGACGGGCCATGGGCGCAATGATCGATTCCACTTGTGTGCTGCAGGGCGCCTCCGCCCACTGCGCGACAGGTGCCCTTTTTCTCAATAGGTGAGTAAACAATATTCGGTATTCAGTACTATATTTATTTAAATATAACCCAACGGTTTGCCCTCTCATCATGGCTGGAAGGTGTTTTTTGGCGTCGGATTGCAATGTACAGCGGGAGGATTAATGCCCCTAGGAGGGTTTGCCAAGCTGAGAAAGAGTCCTGGTTTTTGATCAAAAAGCCTAGCTAAGAGTAAACCAATACCAGAATTCACCACCGTGCTGGTATCAAGGTCGCGTGGTGGTAAATCTTTCTGTGATCCACAAGATCTGCAACTGCTTGTGGTGGTGAAAACCTGAGGCAGATTTTGGCCAAGCTGGCCTCAGTATTCCAGGGAACCACAATGGCTTAACCAGCAAATCCCCGAAAAATAAAGATTATGCTGGGGACTACACAACCAGTGAGGACGGGCAGTTCAAGTATCAAGTATGGAATGCACGACGCATCCGTGAGAGATTGATCAGCGCCAGGAGCTTTATCCTTTATTTTTAACACTTGCTCACCATCATTATGGCATTTTACCTTCTATGAAAATTAAGTATAAAAATATAGGCCTATATATATTCGTTTTGAAAGATATAAGTGGTCGAAGTCTTCACTTCCATATAAGATTATCAGTTGTGGTAAATTCTTTGCACTTTCTTCATTCTACTTGTTATACATATAATCTGAGCGCGGCCATGTTTGAACATTTCTTGTTCTTCACCACAGAAAGTCACCAACACTTTTGGATCGAAATGAGCATTTCGCCGAGAGCTCCGCTACCAAATCCCAAACATTAGAAGGATCGGAGGCCACATTAGCCTAAGGTGGGCTTTGCGAGTGTTAGTGAACAGCATTATTCGCAATGTATTTTCCACGTACATTATAGCAGAAATCACAGACGAGAAATCGAATGATGGGATAACTAATTTCTATATTTTCAAAAAATTGATCATGAGACGTGTCAAGTTCTGTTAATGAGAATTGAGGAGCACATCCATCCACGACGGCATTAATATTAATGGAGTGCTGAACTTAGAAAATAGTAAAGAGAACATCGTTATTGCTCTTAGTGTTATAAAGGCAGCTAGTAAAAGTAATACAAATGTAATACAGCTCAAAATCGTGCCGTCATGCTCATTTACCGTTCTCTGAGGTGCTCATTAATAAACACGACCGTCAAAAAACATGAACGTTCTCGTAAAGCGATCAGTAGAAAAAGAAAGACAACGGATCGCAGCAATTTTTTCTAAATTAGAAAAACAACCATTTTCCGTTAATAAGCAGCAGAAAACTTAGGAAATCCTTGATATCTTTAATATTCAAGACCGACAACCATACAAGGAATCCAAGAATTTATAGTCACAACGTCCTACGTGTTCTTCTCTACGGAATGAGAAGAAGAAAGTGGATAACTAAGCAGTGAAATAGCTGAGAGATTCTTCCTTGCCCATATTTTTCCATTTTTTTGAATTCGGTGAGATATACCAAAGGTGACCAAAAGCGATTTTGAGAAGACATAGAAATAGATAAATATGGTGTTCTAAGACTTTGGCCTTTACTCAATCGCAGTCTTGCTCATCCCATTAAAACAGACGTTCTCCCACTTTTTTTACTTGTTGCGGAAAATAATCTAATTTAGCCTGTGATGGCATAGTTCGAATACTTAACAAAGTCTCTGGAATAACAGAATAACACATAATGTAATAGTTTCAAATTTTTTTGGTATATAAAAGATAAAAGGAAAAACACTCGACACTGATCAACCTCGTGCTATGCATTCGATTACATTCATAGCATATCAGAGCAGTCTGCCCTACTTGTAAGCGGTCATGTAGGAATCTATTTTATTGACTTTGATTGATCAAGAGATGATGGTCGTGCAAGTCGTTCATTGTATTCGACGCAGAGCATCACGGACAACGATCGTGAAGAAAAGAAACTAATGGAAAATGTACATACTTCGGCTCGCACTACTCGAGAGGATCGGTCGTTGAATTATAACTAGTACTATTAATAGAAACTCCTTTATGTATTAATTTATATTGATATCTTCCAAACCTGAACAATCTTGTTAGCATGGAAATGGCTCATATTGTTCATCCAGGAATTAAACGGCGGTATAGGAAAGCCCATTGTTGTTGCGGAAATTTTTGAGGGATCCCAATCATGTTGTAGTGCAAAGCGGACGAATAACAATGACACCGACAGTGGTTATAGTGAAAAATTTGTCGAATGCATAAGGAACTAGTTCTCTCGAGTTTTTGATTACTTTTGCTCCAAATCTGTTGCTGTGCACTTTATTTGACCAAGAACACCGCACATAGAAAATCCTCAACAGATCAAGCAACAATAAAGTAGTCGTAGCAGCAGCATTGGTGCCGCTGTTCTTGGGCCACTGGTCAACCGGATAGTATATTCCAGTGACTGGTTCCATGGCTAACCGAAAGATATGGCATCATGACTGGGCTTAAGGCCAACCGAATAAACTGATCGCACGAAAATTAGTCTTTTCCTGAAAGCCGCCCACGTTCTGGATCATGGTGAACTGAAACATTCCAATCACTTATACGACCAAAGTTCTGCAATAAAATTAATCTTAGAGTGGATAAGTAAATCACTCTTTCAATATAAGCCACGGTATGTCTAGATGTTAAGCTTGTTTTTGCTAGAATATTTCGCCACCTTGTATCAGTATTCTGTTCAGGAGGTTGCCAGGATTGACTCGACGTATTTGTAGGCTGTCTATTGCTCATATAAGCATTCAGTCATTTCTAACGGTGTTATGCCTTCTGTAATTATAGTTATTAAATAATAGTAGGCAGAAAATGAAAGGTTGACATTGCGATTTCTACTGCAGCCCCAGCTAAACCGGGTTCAGTGCCGATTTGGGTTTCCAAGATCAACCAATTTGACGGGTGATTGCTGATGGGACTGATAGATAGAACTAGTTGAAAAACACTTAATAACTCAAAAAACCGACTTTCTATAAACCTCGACATAGATAGTTGATATATTTATTTATGTGATCTTATAAACTGATCTTCTTAAGCTGATGCGAACCTCGCGTGCGCGAGCCCCGGGAAGAGAAATTGTGGTTCGACCTGGCTCAGAGTCCAACATTTGCGAATACTTCAGCATCGTTGTGGTTGCAAGTCTTCGCTTTTTAGGTATTGTTGGAAACCACCTGCACTGAATCTCGCATAGGTGATCAAAAAATCGATTAAGGCAAGAGGGAGCTTGTGCAAATCACAGAACATTCCCTTTTTGCGATTCGTTTTCGGATCTTTGGAATTGGAATTTGTCCTGAACGCTTCAAGAGCTTTACATTCTGATACTTTCGATATCCTCTGAGCGCCTAGTGCGGAGTTTTGGTTCAATATTAAGCTTCTCAATTTGTTGCTTTTCTATATGGGTGCATAGCAGTCTACGCGTTTGGCCAATGTCGCATGCTTCACAGCAAATCAGACACATCCGCTGTCTATAGACGGTCCCGCAGAGGGTTATGAGCTAGCTAGCGACTTAAAATGTTCGATTTCATTTAAATCAATGTTGATTAATTCACATGAACGATCCTTCTGAAGCGCAGTTTTATTACATGATAAAGGACACCGCGTTAAGTGTTAATTAATTCTTGGGTGATACGCTATGCCTTCGATTTAAACAAGCATAGTTAGAATTGATCGAATGGATATCTGGACTATACAGTGAATTGCGGAAGTCTACCAATGAATCAATTCAGTGATGCTGTCTTCCTGTACAAGTTTGAGTGCAATTTTCCGACGCCGGAGGAATGAAAGGATTGGACAAATCATTGTGTACACGAGCCAAAATGCCTTATAGGTGTGCTATTTCGTTTGAAATGAAGGCTAGATAAACAGGACTTCATTCTTGCTGAGCTTACCATTTAGTGTTTTGGCAACATAACACTTAGAACGAATGCGTTTAAAAACTTGGGCTTCTGCATCAATGGGTGAGTAACAACTAGAGAACAGAATTGTGCGTGATCAGGTCTCTCAGAATGTTAACGAGTGCAACAAAAAGACAACTTTTCAGATAGTTAATCTTCTTGAAGGGTATTCTAGATAGGGGATATGTTATCATAATTTTCGGTTAAATATAACCCAACGGTTTGCCCTCTCATCATGGCTGGAAGGTGTTTTTTGGGCGGCTTTCAGGAAAAGACTAATTTTCGTGCGATCAGTTTATTCGGTTGGCCTTAAGCCCAGTCATGATGCCATATC
>UYYA01005067.1:0-42991 GCA_900624975.1 Angiostrongylus costaricensis
AGATAGATATAGATAAAGATACATAGATAAAGATATTTATAGATAAAAGATACAGCTCAAACCTCTCCAGTGCAAAGACGTGGTATGCGAGAGGTACGAGAGCTGATAAGGTTGAAAACCATAAGACTTTCCGTAAGTGATAAGGGTGGAGAGTTTGTCGTAATTCCTCATCAGTTGGATGTGGAGATAACGAAAAAGCATCTTGAAGATGCTTCGCTTTATCGACCATCGTCTGAGGAGGAATTTAAAAGAAAATACCGAAAACTGAACCACGAATGGGCCAAAATGGCAAGGGCTGCTAGCTTAAAACCATCAGTTATCTCTCAACTAAAAGTTGACTTANAGTGATAAGGGTGGAGAGTTTGTCGTAATTCCTCATCAGTTAGATGTGGAGATAACGAAAAAGCATCTTGAAGATACTTCGCTTTATCGCCCATCATCTGAGGAGGAATTCAAAAGTAAATACCGGAAACTAAACCACGAATGGGCCAAAATGGCAAGGGCTGCTGGTTTGAAACCATCAGTTATTTCTCAACTTAAAGTTGACTTACCAACATGCCCCGTCTTGTACTTACTTATAAAAACTCATAAGTTAGTATCCAGCGATGATCTTGCGTCTACCGATCCATCACTGTTTAAGGTTAGACCTATCATCAGCTGCGTAGACGGGCCAACGGACAGGATAACATGGTTTTTAACCCCAATATTTAACCAGTTGCTGAAACACATTTCAGCCCATCTTACGAATACCCAGATGTTTCTGGATCGTCTACGTACTGCGCAGCCCAACAGCGCGTGCGTGATGGAGTCCTTCGACGTTACCGCCCTTTATACAAACGTGTCGAATGACTCCGCAATGCAAGCCATATTCGAACTCCTTACACAACACGAAGGAGAAATAAACATGTATGGCTTCAAGATAGAGCAGTTGATGGCACTCTTAAAAGAATGCTTGAGCTGCTCAATCTTCAGATGGTCCGGAAAGTACTACGCTCAAATAAGAGGGTTGGCAATGGGACAACGACTGGCTCCAAGCCTTGCCATTGCATTTATGTCTAAAGTGGAAGCACCGGTGACTGATCTCGGGCCGCTACTCTACTGTAGGTATGTAGACGACTGCTTTGTCCTTTGCTCAACACAAGAGGAAATGGACAAATGCTTCGAATTGTTAAACGCACAGTCAGAGTACATCAAGTTCACCCGAGAAAAGCCGAAAGAAAANTGCCCCGTCTTGTACTTACTTATAAAAACTCATAAGTTAGTATCCAGCGATGATCTTGCCTCTACCGATCCATCACTGTTTAAGGTTAGACCTATCATCAGCTGCGTAGACGGGCCAACGGACAGGATAACATGGTTTTTAACCCTAATATTTAACCAGTTGTTGAAACACATTCCAGCCCATCTTACGAATACCCAGATGTTTCTGGATCGTCTACGTACTGCGCAGCCCAACAGCGCGTGCGTGATGGAGTCCTTCGACGTTACCGCCCTTTATACAAACGTGTCGAATGACTCCGCAATGCAAGCCATATTCGAACTCCTTACACAACACGAAGGAGAAATAAACATGTATGGCTTCAAGATAGAGCAGTTGATGGCACTCTTAAAAGAATGCTTGAGCTGCTCAATCTTCAGATGGTCTGGAAAGTACTACGCTCAAATAAGAGGGTTGGCAATGGGACAACGACTGGCTCCAAGCCTTGCCATTGCATTTATGTCTAAGGTGGAAGCACCGGTGACTGATCTCGGGCCGCTACTCTACTGTAGGTATGTAGACGACTGCTTTGTCCTTTGCTCAACACAAGAGGAAATGGACAAATGCTTCGAATTGTTAAACGCACAGTCAGAGTACATCAAGTTCACCCGAGAAAAGCCGAAAGAAAAATGGCTTCCATTTTTGAACGTACAAATTCACCTATCAGAAAATGGCTACATTACATAGTGGTACCGAAAGCCAAGTAGTAAAAACATCTTGGTTCATTACCTCTCCTCTCACCCCTCTCACACGAAAAGGGCGCTTATAAGAAACATGTTTCGAACGGCAACCAACGTGTGCACGGGAAGAGAGCAGAGAGAGGAGTCCCGAAACTTGGCACGGCAAATAGCCATTTCTAATGGCTACGAAACTGTAGCTCAGGATAGGTGTAGAGGAAATCGTAGGCCTCCAAACGACAACTCTAGCGATAGAAGGGTCCCGTTTATCCTACCCTTCATCTCAAATGATATAAGTACAGCTATAAAACGCTGCTTAAGAAGGGCGGGTTTAGAGAATTCAGTACGCGTAGTTGAAATACCACCGAGTAATCTTAAGCGCCAGCTAGTTCGTAACCGCATATATGACCGTCTATGTGCAACTCAAAATTGCATAATTTGCCCCAGTGGTAGAGACGGTGATTGCATGAGCTCGGGTATAGTTTATCTGATCTCCTGTAATACGTGTGGTGACGAATACATTGGCGAAACGGGTAGACCCCTCTGTGTCCGCATGAAAGAACACCTAGCCGGCAAAAATAGACCAAATACCCCGCTAGGCACGCATAGGATCCAGAGACATAACGGGGACGACTTCGAAGTATGTGTCACGATCCTCGCACGCTTATCAAGAACACAGGCGCGAAAAACTCTCGAGGCACTCTGGATTAATTCCAGAAATCCGAAAATGAACCGCAGGGAAGAATGCCTCATTATCACGCGTGATATAGGGCAGTATATAAAACTGCTTCTCTGATGTGAGGGGCACATTATACTTCTACGTGATTTCTGTGCGGTTGGTCTCTACTTGACATACTTAGTGGAAACCTCATAGAAAGCGGTAAGTGTGCAAAGCTGTGTTCAAAGTGATTGAAATCTTGGTTTGGAGTTTCTTTGTTTGGTTATGGAGGTGTCTGGCCGAGTGAGTTGCTATCAACTTGACCTTTCCAGGCTGTGAAGAAGGCGAAATTCGCCGAAACGTCAGCTTAATCGTGAACAAAGAACAATAACACCTCGCGTTTGCTCAAAAAAAAAATACGAACAAAATCACTTGATCAATGTCGAGGTTAATAGAAAGTCGGTCGTGGCAGTTACAAAAGACACAGAACCAAGGCATAAATCGAATTGAAAACAGAACAGTTTCTTCGCACATTCACTGCGACCTATGAGATTTCCACTGAGTATTTCACGTGCAGACCAACCGCACGGAATTCGCATAGATGGGTCATGTGCTTCCCTGTCATTCTGAGACATTGTGGAAGGTCACGCGTAATAGCGAGGGATTCCTCGCTGCGGTTCATTTCCGCATTCTTAGAAATTATCAGGAATGCTTCTACAGTTCTGTGCGCTGAAATTTTCGATTCCTCTGCGTGGATAGTGAGCTTTAGTTCAAAATCTTCTCCGTTATGCTACCGTGTCCTGTGCTCGCTTAGTAGAGTATGTGGTTTAGCCCTAAGTTTACTGACTAGATCTTCTTCTATACGAACGCAGAGTAGTCTACACATTTCGCCAATGTATTCCGCTATATAAGACATCAAATGAACTGTACCCAAACTCGAGCGACCACCGTGACCTCCGTTTGGGCATATTACGCAATTTTCCGTTGTATGTAGATGGTCATACAGGTGGTCGCGAACTACCTGGTGTATTAGTATGGTTTCTTCCGGGTAGACCTAATGCACTCGAATGTTCATTCAATAACTTAAAACGTTTGTCCATTTCCACCCGCCTTGAGCAAATGACGGCACAATCATCTATATATCTCGAAAGACCGACTTTCTATGAACCTCGGCATAAATAGTTGATATATTTATTTATGTGATCTTATAAACTGATCTTCTTAAGCTGACGCGAGGTTGGTACAGATCTTCGTTGTCGTTGTCATTGTCGTTGTTTTTGATGTTATTGAACGATGGCTGACGTTTCGGCGACTTCGCCTTCCTCAGAGCCTGGACGTACTTTATGTTAGAATACTTTTTATTATTCGGTGGAAAAGAAGGTTAAAGTATTAATGAAGATCAAACTTTCAAATAGACGCCATATTGAACAGAAAGGTCACTCACCGTGATGTTATGTGCGGGACTGGCCGACACGTAGTTTACGCGAGCAAGACACGCCCCGGGGTCAAAATATCATTTTGAAATAGCGCGCCAGGTCACGCGTGATAGTGAGGCATTCGTCCTTCCGGTTCATCTTTGGATTTTTGAAATTTATCCAAAACGCCTCAAGAGTTTTGCGCGTTGATGTTTTTGATTCCTGCACTCGGATCCGCACATTCACTTCAAAATCATTTTTTTTCTTTTCTTTTCTTTCTTTCTTTTGTGCCCTATGCGTACCTAGAGGGGTGTTTAAACGGAGTTTAGCTTTCCCATCTCGATGTTCTTTTATGCGGACACAAAGTGGTCTACCCGTTTCCCCGATATATTCCTCGCCGCATGCATTACATGAGATCAAGTATATTATACCTAAACTCATGCAATCCCCGTCTCTCCCGTTAGGACAGATCATACAGTTTTCTGAGCTGCACAAACGATCATAGAGACGGTTTCGAACTAACTGGCGGCGTAGGGTATTGGGTGGGATGTCAATAATCGTTACATAATTTTCAAGACCACTTCTTCTTAAGCACTTTTTAATGGCGTAACTCACTTCATGTGATATGAAGGGTAGCTTAAAAGAGGTCTTACTTACGTCCGAAACATTATTTTAGGAAACTACCTCCACGTTTTTCTCTAACCCGAGTGGCTTCTACTTCGTAGGCATTCGAAATGGCAATTTTTCGTGCCAGGTTTTGCGATTCCTTTCTTTCCTCTTCTCCTGTGCACACAATTTTAGCCGTACGGTACATGTTTTTGATAAGTGATTTTTTCATGTGTGAACGATGAGAGGAGAGGCTGTGAACTAGAATGTTTTTACTACTTGGCTTGCGATACCATTTTGTTAAATAGCCACTTACTGAGAGCTTTATTTGGATGTTTAAGAATGGAAGCCAGTTCTCGGTAGGTTTTTCTCCTGTAAATTTTATTCATTTTATTTATTTAAACAGTTTCCGTCTCTATGATCGTTTGTGCAGCTCAGAAAACTGTATGATCTGTCCTAACGGGAGAGACGGGGATTGCATGAGTTTAGGTATAATATACTTGATCTCATGTAATGCATGCGGCGAGGAATATATCGGGGAAACGGGTAGACCACTTTGTGTCCGCATAAAAGAACATCTAGATGGAAAGGCTAAAATCCGTTTAAACACCCCTCTAGGTACGCATAGGGCACAAAAGCACAACGGCGATGATTTTGAAGTGACTGTACGGATCCGAGCGCAGTAATCAAAAACATCAACGCGCAAAACCCTTGTGGTGTTTTGGATAAATTTCAAAAATCCAAAGATGAACCGGGAGGACGAATGCCTTACTGTCACACGTGACCTGGCGCCCTATTTCAAAATGATATTTTGACCCCGAGGCGTGTCTTGCTCGCGTAAACTACGTGTCGGCCAGTCCCGCACATAACATCACGGTGAGTGACCTTTCTGTTCAATATGGCGTCTATTTGAAAGTTTGATCTTTATTAATACTTTAACCTTCTTTTCCACCGAATAATAAAAAGTATTCTAACATAAAGTACGTCCAGGCTCTGAGGAAGGCGAAGTCGCCGAAACGTCAGCCATCGTTCAATAACATCAAAAACGACGACAACGACAACGACAACGAAGATCTGTACCAACCTCGCGTCAGCTTAAGAACATCTATATATCTACAGTGGAGTAATGGCCGGAGATTGGTTATGATGCTTTCACCATAGACATAAATGCAATGGTAAAGATAAATGCCAGTCGTTGTTCCATTGCCAACCCTCTCATTTGAGCGTAGCTCTTTCCGGACCATCTGGAGATTGTGTAATCCAAGCATTCTTTTAAGAGTACCATCAACAACTATATCATTAAACATTACATGTTTGTTGAACTTTCGTGCTTTTAAATGAGTTCAACGATGGCTTGCAAAGCGGGGTCATTCGACAGGTTTCTATAAAGGGCGCTAACTTCGAAGGGCTTCATGACGTCCCCAATGGTAGAACAAGCGCTACATTGGTGATCTAGGAACATCTGGGTGTTTGAATGAGAGGCTGGAATGTGCTTTAACATCTGGTAAATGTTAGGGTTAAAAACCATCTCATTTAACCCATTGGCCCACCTACACAGCTAATGATAGATCTAACCTTAAATAACGACGGATCGGTAGATATGGGATAGCAATTTACGAGTTTTGATAAGTATGATACGAGGCATGCTGGTCAACTTTGAGTTGAAAGATAACTTATGATTTCAAACCAGTTGCTTCTACCAGTTCGACCCACTCGTTTTTCAATTACTGGTATCACCTTTTGAACTCGTTTTCAGATAATGGGCGATAGAGGTAAGCATCTTGAAAATGCTCTTTTGTTATCTTAACATCAAATTAGTGGGGAATTACTATAAACATTCCACGCTTGTCAATAACAGATGGTTCACTTTTTAACCATGTCATCCGTCGTACTTCACGCATAACACATTTTTGCAACTATGTGATGTAGGAGCGAAACCTCTCCGCGCAATTATGACTAAAATCCTTAAGCTTCGCTCATAAACATCCGAAGTTAGATATTGAATTCATTGTTGGGGTCTTGTTTTCCAAAGAATGTTTGAGGACGCGACGGTAGTGGTAATCCCTCTACTTCTTGTTCTTCATTTTTAGTAAATGCTTCAACATTAGCTTTGTTACGGAGTTTATCTCTAAGTTCTATGTAAACTACATGTAACAGTAAGCAAGGCTACCTATGAAATGGCTTCAGATATTGAGAAACTTGGGTCCGATTCAAGTAGCGAGCACGGCACGTAAGGTAGAGTCAAGCCTCTTCACGCGATCTCTTGACCTTTCTGATGCAATGTTTATCCCACTATGACTCGTTTGATCTTCGGTAACGGTATTGCTATATCTGCTTGAAGTATTCTCCGATTGGTCCCTACATCTTCCAACTATCAAAAGTTACCATATAGGCCAGACCCTCATTCAGTAACCTCTGTGTTGCTTCATGAAGTTGAAAACATGGTGCATCACTAAGTGGGAAAGTTGAGGGGTGACCTTTCACTCTTCAATTTTGCCATAAAAAAAGCTTTCTGTCAAAATCTAAGAGTGCTAACTGGAATTTTTCTATATCTCGTTTTCGCAACCACCCTTACTTCAAGTATTTCAGTTTCCGAAGCTGCATATGGCATCGTTGCTGTTAGCAGAACGGCTTCTGACCACGTTTTTGTACTGAATGGCGATGGGCAACTGTTGTCAAACTGCACACTATTTTTATGTTATGGCTTAATGATCTCATATACTGTGATAGTAAGCCAGATCACCAGAGGGGTAAGAATTATCAAAGACAGGACAGGGTTTAACATAAACTTATACTTTAAAGGACTCTTCAAACTTGTTCATCAAGAACATAAACTGCTTAAGATCACGAACTGATGGAATGAAGATTGAAGAGGTTAGTTTAAAAGTAATTAGTGTCACGTTGGGCTCAACATAAAGTAATGCAAAATGGATAACTGTACATTACAGGTATCTGTCCTTTATCCTATTTCGTGGTAAAATACAATATTTCTATTGATAAAATGTTGCATTGTCTTAGCTATGGAGCAAACTACCTATCACTATCAACCGATGTACCATGCGACGATATCTACGATTAAGCGGATACCGCAATGGTGATGATGTCAAGGCCTATGCAATCCCAAGCCAAAATGTAAGCTCTTCTCTGCTTTATAGAATGTCTTTATTTCTGCGTGTCAAAGTGACGGTAGAAAACGGCCAGAATGGACATGCGATTGAAACTCACGTGTGGTTTGCGCTGTTTTTTTCATAAATGGAAGAAACGGATGTCGACATCTTCCACTGTATTGTGCAAAGCTCTATGATAATGGTTATCTGTCTATCTATTGTTTGGTCTTTGTAAACTTCTTAACATCCTTTTCAACAATTTATAAATGTGACTTCTTATGTAGGCATTTACTGGCACTAATAGTTGCTCAATAGTATCACTTGGGATCGGTCGTGATGTGAAAGCAGAGACGAAAATGAAGAAGGACATGCCAGAATGTGAATTTTTTGGTGCAGATCCAATCGAAGATCCCAATCGAGAAATGTTTGACAAGGTGAGAGTTTTAACAAAAGCCAATCTGAAATGTACAAGGCGACTGAAAACCAACTCTCTATTTTAAAACACTTATGATCTATTTATTCAAGAAATGCATCCTAGTACTGCAAAAAAATTCAATTCTACAAGTCTAAAGAAAAGAACCTCAAGCTTCATTAAAAGGAAAGCTTTATTCCACTTAACCAACTTCTTTTGATAAACTTGAAGGATGACCATGAGGAATTATGTATTATATTTCGCAAGAGATCCTTGTGGAATTAGCTGGTGTGACTCCCGAGCTGCTTTAAGAGCCGATGGTGAATGATGGTGCTTAAACCGATTTTTGAATGAAACTTCGTGCTTTCATTTCACGTCCATTTTTTGCAATATTTGTTGTTAAGGAATGAGCTACAAAGTTTCCAAAATATAAAATTACTTTTCATTAACCTCAAAGGATCCACCACATTAAGGATAAAAGGATAAAGTTCACAGATATAATTATGGACTGACTGAACCAACTTTTGTAACTGTATTTGCTAGGCGTATTCATGCATGCGTGTGTGAGTGCGTTCTTGCTTATGCGGATTGTATTCTACGAGTCAATTCGGCCAAAAGCCTGCAATCAAGTGACTGGGAAGTATGTGGGAGGCGGTTAGGAGTCGCCTCCAACAAATAAGCTCCATGTCCACTCTGGGAGAGCCTGGCAAGCTACCCGTGAGTACACCTAGAGAGCCCAGCAAGCTATACGTGAGTGTCAAAAATGCTAAACGCAGTAAAAAAAAAACGGACCTCATTCCTCTGACCCCAAAAGAGCCCCTAATTTAGCAGCGTTGGGTATGACGAGTACGGAGAGGCTGCTAAAATCTCATCGCCAATGGAAGCTGCCTGGATTTCAACGAACTATAGCGACGATCTGTACCTACAATGCACATACACTTCCAACTGAGTCCTCGATAGAGGACTTGCTCATGCAAGCAAGAAGGATAAGGTACGACGTCATCGGCCTGGCCGATACGAGAAGACGCCAACCTTCCAACGCTGTCTATGACACCGGAAAAGACCTGTTCCTCGGAACATGCGACAGTAGAGGAGTCGGTGGCGTCGGCGTTCTCGTCAACACGAGTTTGCCAATTAACATCGATTCATTCGAACAGCTTACAACCCGAATCGGACGTTTACGATTAAGAACACGTGGATCAATTTCGGCTTTGACAATCTTCGTCGTTTACGCTCCGACATCAAACTATGACGAAGAAGAAGTCGAAGCGTTCTATATGGAGTTGCAGAAGTTCTACAGAGAAGACCACACATTCTTCAAGGTCATCATTGGAGATTTCAACGTCAAGATTGGACCAAAAGAACGTATGAAGACCGTCATATTGGGACCCAGGGATTACAGTGGAACGAACAGGGTGAGCTGCTTCCTGAGTTTATCACGACGACCAAGACCATCCATGGTAACTCGCAATTCCAGAAGCCCTATCCTCTACGCTCGACGTGGGAGTCTCGCAGTATAGAGTACCATAACGAAATAGGCCACATCATTGTAAATAGGTTTTGCCTAACCGATGTCGCCGTTGTCCCAGAATTCTACAAGGAATCAGACTAACGACTTCTTCGTGCAAAATTCTATTTCTCGCGGAAAGGAGAAGAAGCTGCTAAATACTAAAACTGAAACCCCAGAACCACCGTAAACTGGGATTTATTCAATTCATTGGACGGCTGTTGGGAAGATGCCGTTGTCGATAACATTGACGAAGAATACGATCGGCTCATTCTACATCTTCACGCTAGAGCTATGAAAGGGCGGAGTTCGAAAGTCACCAAGAGACGTCTGTCCCCAGAAACACTCGAACTGATACGCCAGCGTGGATTCGCACGAGCTGCATGCAACCGCCAACTAACGTTCGAACTTGCAGAACAATGCAGAGAGGCGATAAAAGAAGATGTTAGAGAGAGAAGAACAGCAGCAATGGCCGAAGCTGCAGAGGCTGGGAAAAGCATCGCAAAATCGCAAAGCCCACTGAAGCTCCACCAATTACGAAAACAAAATGATTGCCCTCCTGCGCCCAGACTAAACAGTTACGCAGTTACAGCATCCAGAAAGGCAATGGAGAAAATCATTCATGAATACTACTCGGATCTCTTCCATAGCCACGTCCACCTTCCGTCATATGGAATAAAGAAGAATGGATATGTTGCACCACCAGTTCTCTCTTCCGAAATCCGGCTTGCCATTTCTTCGGTGAAAATCGAAGGCCACCAGGTCCGGACAGGATAAGACCAGAACACCAGAAGAATCTTCCGCCAGTCCTCGTAAACACACTGGCTCGGCTCTTCATACATTACCTGTCTAAATGCAAGGTCCCTACTCAATGGAAGACTAGCAAGACCGTATTATTGTTCATGAAAGGTGACTTGCACGATATCGGCAACTATCGCCCAATCTACTTATTGTCTGTCGTTCTATTGTCTACAAACTTTTCACTCGAGTCACCCTAAACAGGATTGACAGAACGCTAGACGAAGGACAGCCATATGAGCAAGCAGGGTTTCGAAGAGGATTTAGTATGATGGACCACATCCACTCGGCAACAGGCTCATTGAGGTATCGCAAGTGTACAAAAGACCGCTCTGTCTCACTTTCATCGATTTGCAGAAGGCCTTTGATTCAGTTGAGATAGATGTAGTCTTGGAAGCCCTTGATAGTCAAGGAGTCCTTACTCAGTACATAAAGATTCTTTCTGAGCTGTACAAAAATTTCACAACCAAGATATCACCATTCTACAACGACATTAACATTGACGTCAAAAGAGGAGTTAGGCAAGGCGATACGATCTCGCCAAAATTATTTACCGCCACCCTCCAGAACGTCATGCGAACATTGGAATGGGATAATATGGGAGTGAAAGTCGACGGTCGGTAGTTACACCATCTTCGCTTTGCTGATGACATCGTCCTTATAACACCAAACATTAGCCAAATGGTACGTATGCTTGACGACTTTGATAAAACCTATGGAAAGATTGGTCTTCGACTAAATCTCACAAAAACGATGTTCATGAAGAACGGATTGGTTTCGCATGCTCCATTCACGCTCAACGAAACGAATATCTCTGAATGCTCCAGTTATATCTTATCTAGGTCGGTAAATCATTATGATCAACGACCTGGCTCCAGAGCTGGGCAGAAGAAAACGAGCGGTTTGGGGAGCTTTCAAAAGCACCCAGGATGTAGTGAAGAGAAGAAAGAACACTCGACTCCGTGCCCACCTTTTCGACTCAACGGTACTTCCTGCCCTAACGTATGCGTCAGAAACCTGGTCGCTGCGTAAGCAGGATGAAAGATCACACAGCGTCATTGAACGCGCAGTCGAAAGGGCGATGCTAAGAGTATCCCGTTCCACATAAGTAAAGGATGGGATCGGAAGCTCCGACCTGCGTCAACGATCAAAATCAAAGATATCGTTCTGTACGCAAAACAGTCTAAGATAAGGTGGGTCGGATACGTAATGCATATGAATGACAACCGATGGACAAGAGGCGTTAGTGACTGGATTCCTCGGGATGTCAAACGTACTGCAGGAAGACCACCGACCCGATGGTCAGAGCTCTTCACAAAGAGCCTTGAAGAAAGATATGATGCTCGACGAATCCCTAGAGCGAGCAGAACCCACTGGGCTACTCTTGCACGTTACAGGGAAAAGTGGAAAATTTACTGTCGCCCGCTCGAGTCACTCAACAATCAACGGAACTACAGGTGGTACAGGTGGCTAAACCAACTATCACAAATCGCTCACATAAGCGACATGAATAGTCTTCATGCTTCTCAAAAGTATTGGCTATGAGCGTTTCACATGAGGTCGCAGTATAATGTCCGTTAACACATAACGCGCTATGATACTTTTTTGAAAACCACCCAGATAAGCTTCTTATAACACCAGCAGTCGGAAATCCTCTCTGTAGTGACCAATCTCTGAGAGATGCGCTGTTCTCTCAACCTCAACGATGAAATGACATTTGGCCTGTACAACGACATAGATTGAAATACGAACATATCAAACCAATGTTTTTATCCTTCCAGACAAGCCTGGCACTAATTCAGCAACGCTGGATGGATGGAAGATCTAGTGACCTTGGGGCGAGACCGAATCCCAAAGGACATGTGTAGTGGTTAGAGGGCAGCCTAAAATACATACTGGATCGGTCTTGGTTCAATCCTGTTTTTTGAGATCACCGAGCCTTTCATGCCTCTGGGTTGGAATGGATCTTTTTCAGTGCTGAGTTTCTTTCTGACTATTAAGTTAAAAGGTCGCTCTATTACTTTTTTATATAATAGGCAATGAACAAAAGTCAGAAAGACATTGTGGTTTCGACTGCAGCTCCAACTTAACTGGGTTTAATATTGCTTTGTGTGTGAGATAAAGTCAATGCAAGAGAATCGGTGCAGTGGATAACAAGTGAGCCATCACCCGAGAAAGTAGTCACCTGTTCGAAACCCAGTAGATGTTTCGGGCTACGATGTAGAGCGAAAGTATTCATCACCCCTGCAGAGCTTCCCATGCTGAGAAGGAGTCAGACGTTTCCATCAATACCAGGATCTACTACCGTTCTGGTATCAAACTAGTAGCATGGTGGCAAATCCTCATCTGATACACGAAGGCGGTGACTGTTTGTGGTGGCAACGACCTGGGGCAAACGTTGGCCTTGGGGTGAAAGGTGGGCCTTGGGTATCACTGCAATGACTAAACTAGCAAAACTCCAAAAAATGGGAGTTATGTTGCTACCCGCACAGCTAGTGAAGTTGGGCTATACAAGTGTATCTAAGTATACCTTGCTGCTACGTTGGTAGTTTAGCACGGTTGCATTCGTTAATCTAAAGATTAAAAGAGAAGTTCTCTTTGCTAGCTACACTTTGTTGGAAGTGTACAATAAAATGATGAAGAAATCTGCAATAAAATATGGGTGAGAGGTAAAGATGATTTTACTTGTTGTATGAGGACGTGTACAGACGTTGGCTAAGGTGACGCGCTATTTCATTAATTTTGAGAATTGAGAAGCTGAGACGTTTTAAAATAAACAAGAGTGGTAAGAAAGCGAAGCGTAGCGTAATACAACTTCATAGTAATCCCAAGATTTCGAAAATGAGTCCTCTTTCAGCCAATGAACAGCTTCGTGTAGAATATGGCTTTTTTCACTTACATTTGCACAGTTCCGAACCCTACTGAATACTTTTTTTCGCAAACATTTTGATGTGTGACAGACTACTCGTGAGAAAACCAAGTTATTTAATACATTACTTAGGCTAAGAACCATCACAGGCTCTTGTAGCGAAGTGGTCAGAAGTGTTCTACAATACATATTGCGTCGATCGGTAGCTCAATACCGTGTTCCGGGATCACAAAGTCTTCCATCTCTCCGGGGTCGGCAAATCGATATCATTTGTCTTGAGCTATAAAGAAACTGACATGGTGCATATGAAGACTGCAACAAGCCACCCTATGGGACAAATATACGTTCAGTAATCTCTTGATCATAATGATTGGTGATGTTGATCATCTGGGGTAACGAAAGCATATAAATTCCCACTATTTTCATTGCAATTAAAAATGTTGATTACGAGCTAAGATGCGCATGCTCAAAGCCGAAATCTTCAGTTGTTTTCGGAAAGTGCGTATTGATCTCAATGCACTATGTCGGTTGTGTCAAGGTCTAAAAATTTCAGATCGGGCAGTTTTATAATATCGCTGTCAGTGGAAAAAACGGTACAGTGAACGCCACAGTACTCGAACAAGGTACTATATGTGTTTTTCTATACAAGCTAAACAAATGAAAAAACGCAGCTTTGAGCCTTGTAGATTCACTACTAAATGACTTATGTCTGAACACACTAGTTAATCTCTATTCCGACGAAGTTTCTTCTTAATCTCTTTATTACTGGAATTTGAAAATATTACTGAACTAAACCTTAAATGAATTTTAAACAGGAGGTTATCACGTTCGCCAAGTGACATCTATTGACATAGCGACGTTCTTAAGGGATTTTATAAGAAGGAAGGTATGTACTTCAATATATTTAATTTCTCAGTTTTCAACAAAAGCATACATTAGGTCTAAGTGTTCGACATTAATCAATCCCTCAGCTACTCCAGTAAAATGGAGGGCTTCGTTTGCCTTATGTGCACGGTCGAACCAAAGACCCTGAGAGTACTCCAAAGCGTCTCTAATCACTGCGCTACAGCAACCCCCCTCCCAGTATTTCCGTGATTTCCGAACCTATGACTGTGTCAAATATGATCATTCATTGGTATTCCTGTTCAGCACAATCACATAACAAGCTGTGCAAAGGTTCGAAACTCAACGGTGTTTGCAAAAAGTGGTTACACATTCGCCCATAGTATTGATTTATTCGATTTTAAAACGTTTCAGTAGTATAATCATTTAAATCCTAGTTTTCCTTAGCTCATCGACCAACTAATGATCGATATTGAATGGGCAGAATACGAAATGTTGCCGTATTTCCTTAGAAGCGGAGACCTGGAGAGCTCGGATATAGCAATTTGCCAGGTGACGGAAGACCATCAGCTCCCACATACGTGTAGTTCCTCATAGCATTCATATCGTTATGTAATCTCGACTTAAAAAGCCACAATAACCGCACTACAAACCAACTTACAGCTAAATATCGAAGTCCATTCTCCTGATGCCGTTCAGAAAGCTCGGTTCTTCGAATTTTTCCACCAACTTATGTACGACGACAGGTTCACACCGCTTGCCGTAAACTCCATGCTGGGTCACATTAGGTTCGGTTAAGTCTTTATGTCCCGTTAATTTCACTTCGAACTTTAATGATCTAATGGAATAAAAGGAGTATGACTACCAAGAGTTCTCAGGGACACCGTACATCCCAACCACTCCTCTGAAAAACAGTTGAAATACCATTATGGACTAGCGAGGTGTCGAAATTCCAAAAATGACTCTTGGACGGCTCATCAGACACTACTCTGAGATGAAGCTGACGTCCACAACTCTTTTTCGTTAGCTTCCCTAGGGTTACACTGTTACGGCACCACTTTGATGAAATGAGAAGTCACAAAACGCAACCGACATCAACCGATGCGTTGTAGCTCGAGGCAGTAATACCATGTTCAGGTTATACCTACTCAACCACGAACATCATGAGTGTCGACGACGATATGTTATGAGAGAACAGAGGACCTCACTGTCTTCGCCTATGTAGTTCTTAACGTATGTAATGAACCTTTCCTACTTTCGTTATTGCGCAAATCAGAACAGAAAAAAAATCAAATCAGAACAACCAACGTCAACACTACTGTCATTTCCATGCACTCTTGTGAGAAGCAAACTACGAATTCCACAATTCACAGTTGTACGTAACTTATAAATCCTGCAGCCATACAGAAAACAAAACTCTTGACATCACCAACATATCACCTTGAATAATATGTGACACACAACAACAAAGATATTTATTATTCAAAAGTGATACAAAACTAAATAAACAAGAGCGTCAAACTAGCCCACCCCACACTTTTGACTCGAGATTTCGGAGATCACTACGGAACACGGCTCAGTCAACTTCCTCAATGGTGGGCCCGCCAGCGGAACCACCTCCTGGCATTCCTCCGGGCATTCCTCCAGGCATGCCGCCCGGCATACCACCTGGTGCACCTCCTGCGCTTTGGTACATCTTGGTGATGATGGGGTTGCAGACAGCTTCCAGTTCTTTCTGCTGATGTTCAAACTCGTCCTTCTCAGCGGTCTGGTTGCTGTCAAGCCACCTGATGACTTCATCACACTTGGTCTCAATTTTCTTACGGTCGTCGGCTGAGATCTTGTCCTTTAACTAAAACAGGGAAAACAAGGAACTAACAACCCACACAAAAACTATAAGACGTGTTAAATCACAAACCTTCTCATCATCGAGGGTCTGCTTCATATTGAAAGCGTAGCTCTCGAGAGAGTTCTTCGCACCAATACGATCTTTCTGTGCTTCATCCTCCGCTTTGTATTTCTCAGCTTCATTAACCATACGCTCAATCTCATCCTAAAATTCATAAACGTACGAATTAGAAACCACACCCCTAACTTTGAACGCGCAAAATTCCATTCCTAATAATTTCTAGTGCTACCAACCTTCGACAACCGTCCTTTGTCGTTTGTGATAGTAATCTTATTCTGTTTTCCAGTTGATTTGTCCTGCGCAGAAACATTTAAGATACCATTAGCGTCAATATCGAAGGTAACCTAGAATATCCAATTGTACGGATGGCTCTCAATAAACGAGAAAATTCTATTAAGAAAAAACACTAACCTCAATCTGTGGCACTCCACGTGGAGCTGGTGGGATTCCAGATAGCTCGAACTTCCCAAGAAGGTTATTGTCTTTCGTCATCGCTCGTTCTCCTTCAAAGACCTGGATCAATACCCCGGGTTGGTTGTCGGAGTATGTCGTAAACGTCTGGCTTGTCTTTGTAGGGATTGTGGTGTTCCTCTTAATCAAAGCGGTCATAACACCTCCAGCAGTCTCAATACCAAGCGAGAGTGGAGCGACATCAAGAAGAAGAAGATCTTGGACCGCTTCAGATTTATCGCCTGAAAGGATGGCGGCCTGCACAGCAGCACCATAAGCGACAGCTTCATCTGGGTTGATGGACTTGTTCAGTTCCTTTCCAGAGAACAGATCAGACAGAAGTTTCTGCACTTTAGGAATACGCGTCGAGCCTCCAACAAGTACAATGTCGTTCACCTGACTCTTGTCCATTTTGGCATCTCTGAGAGACTTCTCAACTGGGTCCATGGTCGAACGGAAGAGATCGGCACAAAGCTCCTCAAACCGGGCACGGGTAATGTTTGTGTAGAAATCAATGCCTTCGAAGAGTGAGTCAATCTCAATGGAAGCCTGAGATGACGATGAAAGAGTACGCTTTGCGCGTTCGCAAGCAGTACGAAGACGTCTGAGCGCACGCGGATTAGTGTTTAGGTCTTTCTTGTGTTTTCGCTTGAACTCTGCCACAAAGTGGTTGACCATGCGGTTGTCGAAGTCCTCCCCTCCAAGATGCGTGTCTCCAGCAGTAGACTTCACTTCGAAAATGCCATCTTCAATAGTCAGGATGGAAACGTCAAAGGTTCCCCCTCCAAGATCAAATATGAGAACATTTCTCTCCCCTGTACCCTTCTTGTCGAGACCATAGGCGATAGCAGCAGCTGTTGGCTCGTTTATGATTCGAAGGACATTAAGACCCGCGATAGCCCCTGCATCCTTAGTAGCTTGGCGCTGAGAGTCATTAAAGTAAGCGGGTACAGTAATGACGGCATCCTAAAACAGATCAGAACTCCCACAATGACACCACCATGTGTGACTCAATAAATCAACCTACCTTCACCGTAGATCCCAGGAAGGCTTCGGCAGTATCCTTCATCTTCGTTAGAACCATAGACGATATTTCTTCTGGTGTAAACACTTTTATCTCTCCTTTGTACTCAACTTGTACCTTGGGCTTGGAACCTTCGGCTGCAACAACTTTGAACGGCCAATGCTTCATATCAGCCTGGACTGCGGGGTCATCGAACTTACGACCGATGAGTCTCTTCGCGTCTAAACATGCAACATAGATAAAGTTTAAAAACTCGTAGTTATCCGAAATACTGACCGAACACAGTATTGTGAGGATTCATCGCCACCTGATTCTTTGCAGCATCTCCAATTAAACGTTCGGTGTCCGTGAACGCGACATAGGATGGTGTCGTACGATTGCCTAGAAATTCCATCTTAATAGAAAACAGAAAGAAAGACAAGCACTACCCACATTATTTGATAGAAACTTCTGAACCATCTCACCTTGATCGTTCGCGATGATTTCCACCTTACCATGCATAAAGACACCAACGCACGAGTACGTCGTGCCAAGATCGATTCCGACTGCGTTAGCCTTCGTCATGATAACTTAAACACAGAGAATTTGGCCAAGATCACGATATGTATAAGCAGCAATGAACGAAATAGAGTGGTAAACACGACGATACAAAGACGCAACCATTATTAAGGAGACTGACGAAAATCTTCCCCAACAGAATGAAAGTCTAGGAACAAGAGCGCTAGATCTTCGTAATAAGGCGAAAGTGAAGGAATAACTTATCGAAGAGAAATTGGAACAAGCGCACCTGACCATGTACCAGTAACGACCCAGCGACAAAACTAGAGAACTGAGCTAACTTTATGGAAAACTTGGTAACACTTACTAGTTTAAACAGCCTGAGACAAACAAAGAAAAACCAGCACGAACATAACTTGACAAGCCCACCTCACAACACGAGAAGAAATAGCGAGGAACGATCTGGAGGCGGTATTTATATAGCGATTGCCCGCCGAACGTTCTAGAACCATGCGCATAGGAGCGCGTTATCTCACTACGGCTGTCGGCACGATGCCAAAGAAGTGTTGCGTGACGGCTAGGGTTGGAATTTCTTGATTCTAGAAGCTTCTAGAGGATACTTTCTGTGGTATTTACTACGTAGTTTCGCTGAAAAGTGTTCATAAATAGTTTCTTTACCGCTTACGTCGACAAATTCAAAGGACGTAGAATGGCGCGAATGTTCCAGAACCGTCGGCGGTGACGGTGTCTCTTCAAATTTCGTCATCCTAGAGTGATTCGTAATTGTCTGGATGGCGATGTTCATCGTTACTTACAGAAATGATTCGTTGGTCCCAGTGTGAAGTTTAGTAGATCATTCGGATTACTTTATTGATTGAAATCAATCTTTTGTGGAAGAGGAGAACGCCTCGGTACGTATTGATTGTTACTTGAGCAGTTTTGTGGGAAAACTTCTAGAACTATAGATCAGGTAGAAGACAAACAGTCCAGTAGAGGACCGATGACTAAGGTTTATCTATGTTTATTATTCTGCCTTGGCTTGAGGTTTTAATAGAGTTTCTGCTAACTGGCCGTAATTTATACTCTTAGGAGGGTTTTATGCGATGGTGACACTTCATATTCACCTATTATCCTTGAAAAGTATCTATATAATGGCGAGAAAGTACAGCAACTCTTCCACTGACATCAGTGCGAGCTCGATCCTTCTTTACGTTTACACCCGATTGGCTCTACTCTTCTACCCTCATACGAGTATACTCTGTAGTAGTAGTTGTTTTTCTTAAACATATACTTTCGTTGCAACGTTAGTGTGACCCTCATGGCCAGCAAAAATCTGTTTTTCTTGCAATCGTACCAATACTTGCGCCAAGCTGGTTGTTTAATGGGGCGAGTTGCCCTTCGTGAGCTGTGTAGCCATGCAGAGTGGGCACTATCGATTGGAAGTGTGACCAGCACAGGTGGGCGCCTTCTGATGACAATGTGAATGAAAGTCGTGGCCAGAAGATTTCATACATCCGCTTTCCTTCATTTTTAAATTTTATTTTATAGGGACGCATATAGCTCAGTGGCCGGAGGCGCCCCGCAATACGCATATAGGATCGATCCCCGCGCCCCAGGCCCAATAAGCCCTCAATCCCCCGACGTCAGTAGACTGGTACCAGACTTGTCTGGGAGGATGGCAGCATTGCCCGGATACACTGGCAGGCCACCGCAAGTCATTGTAAAGCCCAGATATGCATTGAATCACCTCCAAACGATGCTTAATGAAGTCGAATGCATGGCGCATTCCTTAGGGATTAATCAACGCCAAGAGATTTATCCTTTTTATTAGCCTTATTTCTTTTATTTTATACAACCTGTCTTTACTTCTACTGTGGAGATCCCAGCTCTTTTCGTGTTCGATTCGGTTCATCCACGCAGGACTTCCAACTTTTACGTGTAGCTTCGGCTGCTGCTTACGGATTTTCATTTCATCTTGCGTGTTGTAGAGTGCTGGTCGAGTCGATTCTCACTGGAGTCTTGAAATAGCCGAGGTAAATCGTTCCCAATGGGAATGCAGTGTGATTTTTTCCTGAACAAGTCCGGTACCAATTTCTCGGCACCAGAGGGTTGTGAGGCATAGTGAGCTCCGAGTAGAAACGAACCGGCACCGTACTTGTGATGACTGGCGCCACTACTACTGTACTATCCACACCCTTATTTCATTTTACATGAGCTGAAATCTCATATCGTACGGATACCAGTACTTCTTTTATTCGCTGTCTCGCATCCATCATCTATGATGGTGCTCAGATTTACACTTGGGTTCGGCTGGTGCTTGAAGCTTTTGGTCTCCTGTACGTCACTGATTGGTGGGCTAGTAGGTTCTTCATAGAATCCTTAGATAGCCATTCTTAAGCGTTCCTTTGTCTTCACCACCCACCGTTACCACCTTAGCAGAGAACTTTCCAGGTAAATCTGTTGCGGGTATTGTCGAACGTTATCTCTGCCACTTCACTATATAATGCCATTTATTTCATAAAATTCACTGCGTACACTCCCTGGTAATAAAATGACCAAAAGTGCTTCTTGTCTTAAGTATATGGAATGCTAAACTTTCTGGTACATGCTGTAACAGTTGTAGAACGTCGGAGATTTTTATAGTTTCTTGCATCGGCCAATGCATGGGCTAACGCCTCTCGTTTCTCTCCCTGAATGAAGGTATCATTGTCTCCCCCAGGTATCATTGTCTTTTAAAAATCGACTACTTCTTCAACTCGGCCAACTTTATTTTATACACACTTCTCCGATGGATTCTCCATATGTTATCCAAACATGTCTGAGCGACTCCAGAAGGAAACCGGTGGGTACCAAAACTGAAGAGATGAAGGCAATGACAAGTGTGAAACAGGGCGCCATCTGATTCCCCATATTTACAAATAGTTCGATTTTGTTGTGGCACTTTACAGCGTGGAACCATGGTGAGATGGTGGCGAAGGTCTCGCCGTACGTGGTGAACATCGTAATAATATCACTTTTTTTGTTCACCTTGAACACTATTTTACCACATTTCCTCCCCTTGAGCCTTTAGTCGTATTCTCTTCTAGTCTCTTTAATTATCGTCGTCGAATTGCTTGGAGTATCCTTTCCGATCGCGCACATATGCCGATGAAATGGATCTCTCTGCATAATAAGCCTTCACCCAACGATAGTATAAGACACTATTCTCTATCTGTTCAGTTTGTCATACCTGTTCTGGGTCAGCCAAACCTTTCCTGAGTCGGAAAATTGGTACCAGACTTCTCCTGCAAATGTTCCGTCCGACTTTGTGGTGAAGACCTAGTAACATTCTAGGAGAACTATTACGGGATTCAGGGAGAATCAATTCGACTGGGAAGCAGTGACAATAATAAGAAAAGAAAAATCTCTATACTGCACCTGAACTCTCGCGCAAATTCGAAGGCACCCATGTGGACGGGAGCAACGTGACAAAAGAACCGAATGAAAAAAGTGCTGGAATCCACACAATATGTGGATCCGGGTCGCATATGTATGAATAACTTCTGAAGGTAAATTCCAGGGAACCTTAGGTTTCGTCAGTATTCAGTGGTTTCTAGGATTTATCGACCTCAAGTTCGTATATTGCTAAACTGCAGGGAGGATATTTTCTTTATTTTGTATTATCCGTCTTCTCGTCTACTGTGTAGATCCCAGCCGCTCTCACATTCGATTCGTTTTTCCGCATTTAATATCCACGAAGGTCTTCTAACTTTTACGTGTGGCTTCGGCTGCTGCTTGATGATTTTCATTTCATCTTGAACGTCGTAGAATGCTGGTCAAGCAATTCTCGCTGAAATCCTGAGATAGCCGTGCTGGAGCGTTTCCTAATGGATTGCAAAGAGTAATTTTTTCCCGGACAAGTCCGGCGCCGATTTTCCGACATCGGAGCGATAAGAGGCTTGGTTGGCCCGGAGCGGAATCGAACCACTATGCTCGTGATAACCGGCATCACTACCACTGTGCTATCCGCTCCCTGCACTGGAAATAATGAAGTACAGATTGACATGATAGGAAAAAAAAAGAAGTGTGGGGGAGGTGTGTAGAAAAATATAAAAGACAGTGATAAGACAACACATGAAAAAACCGAATTACAGGGTAAAAAATTGGTAAGGAAAAGTTTATGAGCAACTTGTGAGTCATGCCTGAGCTTTCACTGAGGTCATGAGAAAAAAACCATGTGACGCATGTTAAAGAGAGGTTTTTGTGAATATTTTGAGTTGTTTTTGCTGCCTGTTTTTTAAAATAGCGTGGGATTATGTGATATACAACCACGAGAATACTACGATATGAGCAAAACTCGGACCACAGACCAGATTCGGACCCGTGTTTACCCTTTCCGGGGGTCATAGGTTGTCCACTACACTATCGAAGTTTGCTTTGCCTTTCTATTAGTGGGTTTTACTTTAGCGGTTCTGACAGCAATTACCTGTCCATGAGAATGATCTGTGGATCAAAAACCGGCATTGAATGTTTTTATGAATGTTTCTGTGCTTACATCGTTGCGTTATTCGATTAGTACTAGTAGTTATTCTTTCTAGTTCTATACGTAGTTCTTCCACTAATGGTTTAACTAACACCATAGGGTGGTAATCCTGATTGTCTGAGTGCGCAATGAGTTCATCTCGAGGATGGTCATCTTGAAAAGTTGAAGAGGAGTCGAACATTTTCATCCAGAGCTCCTAATAAGAGATACTCAATAACGAAAATTTGTGGCCGTAGTGAAAGAAACATAGTTGCAAGTTGTTAATCATCCGTCTGATACACAACAATTGGCATCTCTGTGTAGAGACGGTATGCGATGGTGTGCAAACAACAGCAGGCGCCTCTGTTTAGAGGCTATATATAGCGGGGGTGGTGCGATGTTTTCGGCACACCTGTGAGCGTCCAGATGAACTAACGGCACGCCAGTTAAGTTGATTTTGTGTTGGGATTCAGAGAACAAGTGAATAGTCACTATCTAAATAGCACGTTTTATAGTATTAAGTTATACTAATGTGTTGTTTCAATTGTATGGGACAAGAGGCGCTGTGATAATAATCTGATTCATTGTGAGGAAGGCGCAGGTACTACGCTGCTTAGGTCTCATCACGTATCACAAACCTTCGGAGTGGAGGGATTGGCACTAGACTTGTCCACGACCAGCTCACTCCTTCCGGACTGCGTGGAAACGTCCTAATACGACAATCTAAGAATTCCGTGGTGAGTCCACTCGTCCAGCGTTCAACGACTTCGTCAAAGAAGTCGAAAAGCCTTAAAAAGCAAGCGAACTTACAAGCAAAAGCTCGAAGGCCTCGTAAATGGAGGATGGAAATGAATCTAGTCAAAGAACTGCTGAGATCCGCGCAATATCCCCGATGTCGGTTCACGTAAAATGTATAAGCATAACACAGACAACTCTCGCGTGTTTGGAGGCCAATGTAATTTGCTGTTTAGGTTGTATTTGATGAGTGAGCACAAGCACTTTAAAAACCAGCTTTCCTTTAACCTCGATATAACTAATCAAGATGCTGTCTTTCATGGATAAACAAACAAGAGTTTGATAAAGACGGAAGGTGAAAACGTCAAGAGCTTAGCCGGCTAGTTTCTTTTATCAACCTCGTGTAAGCTTATCAATGAAGGAATACATGTTGAGACATCGATAGTTCGGGTACAGCCCAAATTGACACATTCGTAACTAAGCCAACTTCTATATAGCGGTCGCTCAGGACTAACTAACTCCGATTTTTCGCTTTTTCGCTGCGAGTGGTCTGCATTCGAAAATCCTTCCGAAGGAAGTCTTTCTTTGTAATTTGCTAAATTTAGAAAATATAGTTTAGAAAAATAGTTTCTCGGAAACCAGGTCTGGCATAAATCTGTGTTGATTAAGTTTTCGATGGGATTGAAAAATTGCAGCAAGAAGCTGTGCTACGAAATAAGGCATCCGAAAGAATATGGGTTAAGATCGGTGAATGCGGTCTACGCTGGTCATCGCCGTATACCCACCATTGCGTAGGCCCATCAATGTGCTATGTGTGGTCTTAAGAACTTCTAGGCTAGATTATTTTGCAGTCTGATAAGTTTGAAGAGTTGTTGTTATACCATCATTAAATTTATACATTTAAGGTCTATCTGGACGAACTTCTGGCGTAGTACAAGAAATTCACTTGCAAATAGACTTAATTTCTATACTCGGCAGTCATGTTAGGCCTTCAACTAAAAAGTTGAACGACTTATGACAAATCCATTAACGAGCGATTTACATTGGCAATTTGCCAACTTAGAATGCCACGCTAGGAAACAAACCCACATCCGTTACCTCAGAAGACTCATAAGATGGAAATACAAGCAAAGCCAGTCATTGTTTTCTCAGGATCTGTCTTTCATTAGTGAGGCGAGGTCGTAAACAAGTTTCACTTTTTGAAGTCCTCAGTAGCGATATCTTTCCAGCAATCACTTCTTCATCAGAGTCTAAGGAGCGGGGGAATAATGTTCTTAACCTTTATCTGGTAAGCAACACGTTTTTTCGTGTGTTGGCTTTTCGAGAATTAAGTCATCCGTGTACGGTTCCCATTGGATGATAAATAAATAAATAAAACGGTGTAGAAAATAATTCGAATACGCCTTCACGTATTGTGCGGATCTCAGCACTTCTTTGATTCCGTTCACTCTCTCACGTTCATCATCAAAGATTTTCGAATTTTTGGTGTATATTTTTAAAGATTTTCCCTCATTGTCAACGACTTGCCTTCCAACAGTTTACCGCCTCATCGTGGCTGGGAGGTGTTCCTGAATGATGGACTGCGATGTACAGCTGGGGATTCATCCTCTGGTGTCCCAAGCTGAGAAGGAGTCCAGCGTTTCCATCAGGAAGCCTAGCGAAGAGTAAACCAATACCAGTATCCACCAACGTCCTGATATCAAAGTCGCATGGTGGCAATTCTCCCTCTGATCCACAAGGGCTGCGACTGCCTGTCGTGGTGACGACCTGTGGTAGACTTTGGCCAGGCTGACCTCGGAATTCCAGGGAAACGCAATGGCTTAACCAGCAAATCTCCGAAAAATGGAGATTATGCTGGGGCCCGCACAACCAGTGAGAACGGGACATATTCGAGTATCAAGTAAGTAAATGACTTGGAATTCTGGTAGAGATGATTCTCCCTCTAGTCTTTTTTTTAATGCGACCCAGCATAACATCAGTGGATTCCAACTGTTGATTACTTATAAAAACTTACAAACTTTATAGGACTTATAAAAATATGTGTTTTATGAAAGTTTGCCAGTGTTGCCAGTTTGATGTCGCAGTCCACGACTGTCACAAGGAACGCTATTGTGTGATTGATTAAATGAAAGAAACATTCAAAACCACTCTGTTGCTTTGATTTAAAAAAAGGCAAACACCATGTTCAAAACTTTACAATAAACACTGAGCTAAGTGCCACGACCACACTGAGCTAAGTGAAACCCAACTACTCCCTGTTTCGATATCATGCGCCAGTGAAGATTGTACTTTTCCAAGTATTCTGCTTTGTCTGATCACTTCGAAACAGAAAAATCGAAATCATTGCGTTCTCTAAATTTTCTCACATGCGTACTTTTCCTCCCTTTCAGATACAGTACTCTTAGCTGAGTTTTTCTTACTATTTTTCGCGATAACTCTTCGTTTTGCTTTTGTTGCTTTTGTGGACGCCTTTGATAAATTGTTTGTGATAAGCCAACAGAATTGGCCTGGTGTCCTGGGAACAAATGAAGCAACGATTTTAAGCATGAAACTCCCAAGTTCCTTGTGAAGATTGTATTATTTCAAGGCCGGAATTCGTTAAAAGACAAACTAGCATAAAGCCATTACTAGTACTCATTTTATGAGCCTAGCACTGTGCACATTTCCTCTACAAACCCGAAATCATGACATGTTTTGTGCACGTAAGGTAGTAATTCGATTATTGCAAGAATAAAAGTATTTATCTACAGTGGTTGCCAACGAACTAAAGCTGGTCTCCTCTTATTTCACTACGACAATCCATGGTATCTTTACCACAGTGCAATCATAGAGGATTTGCAATAGTACCCAGGATCGACTTTCCATTAACCTCGGCGTTGGGCTTTGAATTCGTCGTTTTCTCCTTCAGCAATCGCGAGCTTGTTAAACAGCATACGTTTACTTCCATGCAATAACACACATACAGCACAATCGTAGGTTTCGGTAGAATCTCGTTCTTCAGAGCCTCGATGGGTACACTAATACGCAACTTGCTAGGTCAAACGCTTCAACAACACAAACAGAAAGATGAAAATCTAAACGAAAATTACAAGATCTAAGGTTTCTCGAAAAAAACCCACCGCTTTTTTCATCTGTCTTTCACCGAGGAAGAACAGTTGCTCAGAGTCGCACATGGCTGACGACTGCACTTCCTCACATCACCGATCGATAGGAAGGTACGGGGAGAGATCACGCGTGATCTCGGGGCATTTCTCCCTTCTATTCATTATGGAATTTTTGGCATTTATCCAAAAAGCCTCAAGGAGTTTGCGTGTTGGTGTTTTAGGATCCCGTGCGAGGATAGCGACTTTTATATAAATGGCTACGAAATTGTAACCCGAGATAAGTTTCGAAGGAGAGCGACGCTCCAACACGAACGGTTTGACCTAAACAGTCCCGTTTATCTTGCCCTTCATTAGCGATGAAATAAGTGTAGCGATGAAGCGGTGCTTAAGAAGGGCAGATCTAGAGGAATCGGTAGCGATAATTGAAATACCACCGAATACTCTTTGTCTCCAGTTAGTTCGTAACTGCCTGTATTACGGTCTCTATGAAACACAAAATTGCGTAATTTGCCCTTACGGCAGGGACGGCGATTGCATGTATTCAGGGACGATATACCTGAACTCTTGCGGTAGTTGCGGAGACGAATATATTGACGAAACGGACAGACCTTTATGTATCCGCATAGAAGAACACCTAGATGGAAAACAAAAAGCAAAACAAGGCATGCCACTAGGGACACATAGGATACAGAAGCACAGCCGAGACAATTTGGATATAAAAGTCGATATCTGTCGCTATCTGTTCAGGCTGGAAGACCTCGCTGTGGCAATGAATCCCCTCGCTGTTGATCGCACGCCGACACCCAGGTACGCCTCCCAGCCAGAATGAGACGGTAAACCGTTAGGAGGAACAAGTGATACAGATGGTAATATCTATAAACCATTCTACGTTTATTGCTAAATCGAAAGTTTGTCCTTGCTTTCAACTACAGGTTATCGCCTTAACTTATGTTGGTCATCGAGTTAGTGCATAAGCGGCTATTAATGCTGCTATTGATTCCTTCTATTTACCCAAGTGAGCTACATTCTTCTGTCTACATTCTGAAGGTATGAGAAACCTTATAGTTTGTGCGCAAACAAAGAAGTAGTTCCCTCTGTTGAACGACATAAATGTTGAATTGTTGAACAACATTGAACAACGTAAAAGGCCTATAATTTTGAAGCATGGGTTTTCCAAAGAATAGCGCAGCTGTACCGGTTCCGGTCCAACTTAGCATTGTGCCGGTTCAACCGTGCCGTGTGACCACCAAGCCTTTTATCCTGAGTGGTTGAGAAACTGGTGCTTCAGTCATCTGGGTCAAACTCACTCCCTCTAACCTACGTGACAATACCCTACTACTGCTCTCTTTTAGAGAATCGAATCGACAAGCTTTTAACGACGATTATAAAGAAGACAGAAATCTTCTTCTTTAAAAACGACAGTCGAAAACACATGCAAAAAGTTCGAAAACCTCATTGGATTGTGGACACGAGAAAGCTAACCGAATTCAAAGAGTGCTAGGATCTCTTCAGTGTGACACATATGATCTTGCACTATGTGCTGAGAAAATAAATAAGCTGCTAGCAGTATCATTGCATTTGTATGCGCAAAGTGGTTTGGTCTTAATGCATACTTTTTCCGATTGTTTGTTTTGTTGCAAAGAATTTATCCTCTGCACTTTCTTTTTACATTCGGTGTTAAACCGCTGCCTAACCAATGCAGGAATTGTGGCAGACGAGAGCCACCGGAAGCTATCCTCCAGTCTTACTTATTTACGAAACGAAATCCTTCCGATGTATTTTTTAATGAGCTCTGAACCGACGAAATATTAGGAGTAATCGTGTGCTAAAAAGTGATCCCTTTTAAAGACTACCAAATTCGAAATAGCCTTGCGGCACTGAATATGGGAATCGTTTCAGTTTCTTTCCGTTGGGTTAACCGTTATATGTTCTCAATTTCTCGCTAAATCCTTCAGTTATCGTCTTATTTTCAGTAAGATAACATTAATAGCAGACATGAGACGTGCCGACACGGAGATCGATCTCATCGTCGAGCCCTTTCTTCGCTATACAGGCCGCACTACTGTACGTTCCCTATGTTCTTAATCTAAGCATATGTAGTTCAGCTCTTAGGTTGCCGATCATATTGATTTTCTCACTGATTCCTTACTTCCTGACTTAGAGCTCACAAAGCATATTCGTCTGCAGATGATTCTGTCGATGTTGAGGCACATGATGGCCGTTCAAAGATGATTGTGTTTGCTTGTTGTGTTAGAGTTTAAAAAATCTGCGCGTTCAAAGACGATTATTTTGGCTTTCAACACCTGTGAAACTTGTTCAGAGATGATAACGTTTTTTTCCTGACTTCGGATATTCAAAGGAAATTGGTCTGCAGATAATTATCTATTTGTTACTTTACATACTTGATGCTTGAATGGCCCGTCCTCACTGGCTGTGCGGGTCCCAGCACAACATTCATTATTCGGAGATTTGCTGGTTAAGCCATTATGGTTCCCTGGAGTCCTGAGGTCAGCTTGGACAAAGTCTGCTCCAGGTCTTTACCACCACGGACAGTCGCAGCCTTTGTGGTTCAGAGGGAGATTTACTACTATGCAACTTTGATACTAGGACGGCGGTGGATCCTGGTATTGGTTTACTCTTAGCTAGGTTTCCTGATGGAAACGCCGGCCTCCTTGTCAGCTTGGGAGACCTTGCCAGGAGATGAATCCCCCGCTATACATCGCAGTCCGACACTCAGGAACACCTCCCAGCCACGATGAGGCAGTAAACCGTTTGGAGGATTTGTTGCTTTAGGGATCATAAATGAAGCCCGTTCAGAGATGGTTATTTTGGCCTTTTGATTTGGATTCTAATAATACAAATTTACGAAGTGATTATTAATCCAGATTACCTAGATTAATCATGATTACCTATATGGCAACAAACGAAAAGCAAAATAAGGCACGCCACTAGGGCGCATAAGATACAGAAGCATAGCGGAGACGATTTTGATGTGAAAGTTGCTATCCTCGCACGGGATCCTAAAACAACAACGCGCAAACTCCTCGAGGCTTTTTGGACAAATGCCAAAAGCCCTAAAGTGAATAGCAGGGAGGAATGCCCCGAGATCACGCGTGATCTCGCCCCGTACCTTCGTATCGATCGTTGACGTGGGGAGGTGCAGTCGACAACCATATGCGACTCTGAGCGGCTGTTCTTCTTCGGTGGAAGACAGGAGAAAAAAGCGGTGGGTTTTTTCTCCTGTCTTCCACCGAAGAAGAACAGCCGCTCAGAGTCGCATATGGTTGTCAACTGCACCTCCCCACGCAATTTGGTACCATATTTGCCTGGGAGGATAGCAGCACCGGCTTGATACATCGGTAGGCCACCGCGATTCATTGTATGAATACGATTCGCCTTCAATCAGTTCTAACGATGCTTGATGAATTGCATGGCGCATCCCTTAGGAATTGATCAAAGCCGAGAGCGTTATCCTTTCATCATTTACGAGCTTCTATTATATATTGTAATAGGTACTTATGGTGTTCATGTACAAATAGAGCAGTCATTATGTAGCACATTTTAGCAGCTCTTACTAATTTTATGAGCATGGTAGTTGTTGGCGATCTTCTCCCGTCGACTAATCCCATGCGCTTCATCCATCTTCGTCACACGCCGACGAGCAGCAGCTAACCAAGTGTCCCAGCATCAAGCTATTCGACCCCGTAAACCAAATTCGTCTCTGTTTTAGCATTTTTGGTCTTATTCATAAAAATCGTTGAATACTGGTCGTCTTTATCCCCTCTCACCCCTGACTCTCGTCTCGAGATAGCCTTAATAGGACGTTCCCAGATTTTCATCATAGTCAGGCTCTGTGGCTCAAAAAAAAGTGAAATCTTGAAATGAGCTAGATGATCTCACTCGAGTTTGGCACCAATTTCCAGATCATGAAAGGATGCGAAGCTTGGTGACTCGAAAAAATGCCTTACCATTGCTAGTCGGCATTTCTACCATTCCACTAGCCATACGTGATAACCTCTGTATGCTAAAGGAAATCCTCTATTTGCTCCATTAAAGCGATTCCGGGTCCTCGTCGCACATGCTCCCCACCTACTGCCGATCAGCAGATTCTTCCTCAAACAAATATGGTAACAGTTTGCCAACAAAGAGTTGGCGAACTTGGTCAGTCTGGCATAAGATCGAACCAGAAACTAGGCTCATAATGCACAACATCCTTAACCACTGCGCCTCCTTTATTTCTGATAAAGGCTATTAAAGAGTAAACTATTTAATGCGTACAGCTGCCTTTGCATAGGGCGCAAACGAGCAGATAAAACGTGTTGCAAAGAGTTTCCAGCTATGAGGAACAGGATCTGCATCGATTACATGCTGATTGTAGGAGTACTCACTTTGAAATAAATGATGCCATAAATTTGTGTTTTATACAAAAATCATTGAGAGCGGGTGATGGCCGAATTTGTAAATGATTTCATATTGGTTGTGGTGTTTACTAAGAAATGTGAAATTTTGCTCTGTTCTGTGATGATCTGAACACCGCGTTCTCTTTATTTCATTGGATAGAAGGCTTTTAAGGAATACGCCTACAAAATCTGTTATACAGTCTCTTCATGCTCTGACAGTCCATCCATAACGGCTTATATTTCCCGTTTTTGAGTTGAACAAGGTGTTGAATACTTGCCGAAATTCGAGATGGCGTGTTATGAATAACACGAAGTTCACCATAATCTGTAAATCGCATTGAACAAAAGAAATCCCATTTACTATTAACATTCAAAAAGCTCCTTACATGAGTTAGAAGCCCTTCAGAATCATAAATTGTTAAAGAGATAAGATAAGAAAAGGGAGAATCTTATTTAGTATTACCTTATTTAGTATAAGCGAGTTGAGGACCAAATACATCGATGGAGTTGTAAATACCCGGAAATGCAATAGAAGTTCTGGTATCATCATCAGTATTACGGCATTTAGTGTAGATAGTCCTAAAAAAGTCCAACGAAATAAACACTCTATGGATTTCTAAACTATAGACAAAATAGGGGTATATTTCATAAACTAACTAAAAGTGAGTTGAATAACATTTCGGATGAAATAGCCGTTTTAATGAGAGATGAATGGAGAATCAAACTTGCACTTTGGAGGAGATCTTCAATAAGGGGGGACATTAGGGTGGAGTTACCTCCATGACAAATGTAGAAGAATATTTTGTCCTAGACGCTATGTCACCCGGTGTCTGATATGCCCTTTGCTGGAGATAAACTGAGCCCTCTCCTGAGAGGAATAGACCCAAATATCAATGGACCTACTCGTAGTTATCATGAATACACCGGTTTTGGCCTTCATGTTATTTACTAGAGTGGAAGGTGCTTATGCAACGAAAAATTAGTAGATATGCGTTTCAATAAGGATTGGCTTAGATGGATAACATTCATCCGCCAATCAAAGTTAATGAAGTGCTGCCAGAGTAAAGGAAATCGCTTTGTCCAGCTTTCGCCAATTTTTTGCACATCGCATTAATGTGAACTGAAATGTGTGTGGTGCGGAAACAATTCTGTTTCCGACTTTAAATCCACAAATCTTGACTTCTAGTCGAGCAAGTAGCGATAATATTCTCTCATGCAAGTTTAGTTTTTTGCGGCTGCCACTTTCGAGAATTTAATACTACTCAGATCGAAGACACCAGTATTTATTGAAAAAATTTGTGATATCCTTAATACGAGGGATTAAAATCTCTTTTGTAGGACTGTAAACTTCTTAACTTCCCTTGTTTTCTACGAATGAAGAATAATTGTCGAGAATATATTAAGCATCTTCTACTCAGCTTGACAGAAATATCAGTAGAAGCTCAGGATAACCGAGATGTCCTCGTTTAGTGAATAAAGATCCTTCATCAGTTATGCAACAACTTCATAATCATGATTTCAAATTGCATTATTTAATGGTGCGGATAGCGCGTTGATGATGAGGCCGTTAAATACGAGCAACAACTTACTTCTATATCAGCATTGGCCAAAAAACGCACCCCCCCCCCCCCCCCCCCCCCCCCCCCCCTCCCTCCCTCCACTCACCCATCCCATTCTTCCGGATTGGGCAAATGGACAATACTTGGCTGGAGAGGTAGCTTAAATCCACAAGACCAAAAGACGAAATAAGGCGGCTAACGAGCGATCACCTTTCGGATGAAGAGAATAACTCAATCTGAACCGGCCGCTGATACTTAGATATGACCACTAGAACCGTACTGCGAGAAAATCAATCGAATGACGGGAATACTGGTATCCACACAATCTATATGAGGGTGGGTCATGTAGAGAAAATCGGACTTCTGCTCAACGACCCGTGCTGCCAAAATTATTTACGGTCACTTAGAAAAACGTCATCTAGAAGCACAAATGGATTAACGTTGGTGTGAAAACCGATGGATTAAAATCATTTCAATTAAAGATTACTAATTACAAAATTTCTACTAGACTAATCAACATGGACGTTGAGCGAATGCTGGCTAAGCAGAGAAATGAACGTCTGAAAAACTATGTTTTCAATGTCCATGCACATTGCGGACCCCAGCACTTTTTGCACTCGATTCGTTTCCTTCGCATTCATTGTCAACAATGGTTGGCCTTCGAACATTTCGTATTTTGTTTCGGATGTTGCTTGAGGATTTTGTCTTTTTTTGAATGCCATAGAATGCTAGTCGATTTGATTCTATTTGTAGTCTTAGAGATAGCCAGGCTAAGGCGCTCCCACGTGGACTGGAGGACAGCTTTGGGGAACGGGTCGAACCAGATCCATGTTTCCTGATGGACTGTGTCACTGGCCACTTCGCCAGTATTTAAAGCTCGAATCCATGAACGCTAATTAAGCAGGATGAGAAACTGGTTATCGTTGTCGAACGTGCTACTGAGAGGACGATGTGACTTAAGAACAGTGGATAGAGGCAGCTCGGTTAGATCCCACTGAATGTAGAGCTCATTGAGGGATGATAGCGTACTCGGTGTAGTCGTACTTCATAAATCATCACATGGAGAAGTATGATTTTTCCATTTTTTCCTAACAGAAACCAGTAGGTAAGTTCTTCACGGAACAGGAATGAGTGGAAACTTTATCGGCGTTCAGTCGAATCACTTGATGCTCAAAGGAAACACAAATGATACAGAACAGTTTAGATCGATTAGTAGTGAAACTTGAGCAGTGAGTAATTTCAAATCAAGCGAAAAACAACAGTGTACATTCCATGAAGATAATGCCCTTGAATGAGGGACGTCTAAAGTGAGCGGGAAATGGCAGAGAATTGATGAGGACTGAACACCTGATGAGCTTCTATCGGATAACCTGAAACTTTTTAGCCCTATCAACATAATGTAGGAATAAATGGGCTATTTAGAGTGTAGATACGTATGCTTAAATGATTCTTACCCACTGTTATTGTTGCACGTCTGATATTCTTCCGTTGTTGTTGATTTAAATTTCTACTACGTTTCGTTACGAACTGTCCAGAGATTTTCTAAAATGGAACAATTTCGCTCAAGATGTTTAATGGTGCGTATGGAACACAAAATATTTGAACAGACCTTCAATGATTGAAAAACAAAAAACACACCTTGTATAGCAATAAAAGAACGGCTACGTAAATAAGAGCCGATAGAAATACGGAACCGCAACGATGCATAACAATGGCAGAACGAAGCCACGGAAATGCGGTATCAAAGCATTGAACGGAGTCTTCACTGCTGCTGGAAATGAGACGTACTGAATCGGTAAGGAGAGGGATAACTCCACTTGTGGTGGTCTAATCCGCAGTTAAGATGAGCCTCTTTAGGTCCAATTTTACCAACGCTATGAAGTATAAAAGTAATTGGTAATTGGTCTGACCATTTCCACAAATTTTGCAAATCGAAGAGTAATTCCCACTTTATTTATACTCTTCTGGCTGCGTAAGTTTCCTTTCTCTAAAGTTTCCAGGTGGTATTGGAAATGAGTTGTCAGTACATAACCACTGCAAGTCTTTTTCTCATAAGAGGACGACAGTGAGTAGTTCTCTGGGATATTCGGCAACATGGTAGACATAATCGTGAATACCAGTTCTTCGAGCTGAACCGTCGTTGAGGTGGAGTTTTATTCATGGAGGCGAAACATCCACCACTTATGTAAACGACAGCCATTCACCTGATTGTGGGCTTCTGAGCAGATCACCTATCTACATGACTACTTTTGGTTTTTATTGGAGCTTCTGCTGATCATCTGAAGAAAGAACTGATCAGGTTCCTGGCATGAAGAGAATCTTGAGATTTCGAGTCAAGAGATAGGAATATTAAGACGAATCCACAGAAATTCTCAAAATTTTTAGTAATACAAACTGTTCAGACACTAAAATAAGATGCTACTAGACAGTCAATAACTGTTTAGGACAGTTACAGCCGCACATAGAAAATTACTTCAATGGAACGTGGAATTATCAGCAAACGACAAAAAGTCTCGTAGATGACCTTACGATAATGGTGTTCCGTAGATCAAGATTTCCGCTTGGAAAAAAAATGTATGGTTTTATTTAATGTCATGGTATGAAGTAATAACTTTCACGACATCGTAGAGCTACCAAAGTGAAATTTGCTAGAATGATTGAGAAAGGTAAAGGTCCAAATGAATAGTCATAAAATATCCTCCGAAATGTCAGCAACCACCGTCATATGACTTACATTGTTTATCGGATTAAATACAAACAAATTCAGCTAGATAGGGCACCAAAAAAGAACAAATTACAAATGCACAGCTGTAAGATATGAGCAAAACTCGAATCTCAGCTGGGTCTGGGCTTCGAACCCAGGCTTAGCCTTACTGGGGCTGAGGCGCTACCCATCACAGCAACCGAGGCCGTCTCTTTGCCTTTCTCTGAGCCGTGCTCTTGCTCTTTTGGTGCAATCAACAAAACCTCGTCGATGGGAATGAAAAAAATTAACCAAAAGAAAAGCAGAGCAATGGCCTTGGTTGGTGTGATGGATAGCACGTGAGCGTGCCGTAAGGGCATATTCACGAATTCAAAGTTGTGCTGATGTTCCGAGTTTTCTCATATTTCAGCATCCTTGTAGTTGTATTTCATGTAGTACCCTGCTATGAAAGAGGAATAGGGGTTAAGTAAGAACCAGGGGCATAGAGATTTTTTTCATCTCACATAAGTTATTATTCAGAAAAATGCCAAATGAAGTCTGCGAAGACATATCGACCACTTTATTTCCATCATTTACTGTCCCAAAACATACTACAGTAGATACAAATGCAGTGAAACAACCTGAGCTATCAATAAGAATATGATGACTTACTCGTAAATCATAACGAAAACGTAGTTGATTGCAGCAAGAATAATCGAGATCACTAGCGGTACTGTAAGAAGTGTTTTTTTCAAACTAAGCACACTAATATAAAATGCTGAGATATTTGCTCCGGACGGCAGGTGTATGCAGTGGGGAACGAACACGCGCTGTTGTCCCTACCGGGGAGCTTACCGGAGTTTTGCAAATATCTCAGCATTTCATACGAGTTATATTTCGAAACATACCCTGCCATTAAAAAAAAAAGGCAGTAAATAAAAGGGTTAAGCACACTAAGTATATCGAAGCTAAGATGGTAGAAAATTGAAAAAGGATGGAAAGAAAACGTACTTGAGCACATAATAATTGGATATGAGATCCTTTGCCTAAAATGCCATATGGGGAATAAAGTGGCAATCAATCGATCGATTGAGGAAAACAGTGTCATTTCGCCTAAATTCAACTCGTAATGGACTCAGGCTTTTCCCCTCTTTTGAAGATTTAATGTTTTATTTTAATATTTTTCACACGGCCCAATATTACAACTCAGGGCCCCAGCACTTCCTTCATTCGATTTCGTTTCCTCTGAAGCAGAACCAACGAATGTCTTCTGATTTCCAGGTGGGTTTGGCTGCTTATTAAGGTTTTTCATGTACCCTTAAATTCAGTTGAATGCCGATTGAATGGATTCTCTCTGGAATCCTTGGTTAGCAGTGCTTGGACGTTCGGACCAAGTCGTCGTCACTAGAAAGTCGCTAGCTCCTGTGGACTGCATGTAACTTTGCCCAGCTAAATCTGGCACCGATTTTTCGACCATAGAGAGTTGGAAGGAATGTTTAGCGCTGTACGGGCTGAAGCAGGACCATAAGCGTTTTAGATGATTTTTCTACCGTTACTGTATCCGTGCTTCTTTGAGGTTTTATAATTCTGTTTAGAATTAAAGTAATCAATAACTTCTAACTACTTCGTCGTTTAGAAACAAATTTTGATAAAGTGCTTTAACAAACCTACCAACGACTCCTTTTCCGATTTGAAACAAGGAATTTGAAAATTGGTGTACACATTCTGCTCTTGTCACAATCAGATTCTCTGCACAGTACAATTATTAATTCAAAAATTGATATATAAAGTGAATGAGACTGCGTAAAGGTTAATAAAAACTAGCTATGTTCTGTATTGAGTGGAACGGTAGAATGTGAGCAGTTTTCAACATTTATTAGATTGTGTAATTTTTAATTCACGGCCTCACTCCTCAGAATCGCCCAGATCATTCTTACTGATGTTATTGATAATGGCATTGCTAGGGTGCATATACATATCTCAGCATCATATATAAAAAGAGTAGGCCGTAAATAATAAAAAATAAAATAAAATAAAAGTAAAAATTGTGATTATAACTACAGCCACAGCTTAACTGGGTTCGTTGCCGATTTGGGCTCCCCAGATCAATCCTGCTAACGGGTGATTGCTGTGGCAAAGATCGATAGAACTAGCTGAGAGACAGGCGAAGCGAAGGACCCGCATGGTGTGGCGGTGAACGCGTTACTCCCGGAAAGGATAATAGCGAGTTCGTTTCTCACCGCATGCACCTGTGGTCATGGATTTTGCAAATATCTCCGCACCGTTGGAGTTATATTTCGCAATATACTCTGCCATTAAAAAGAGTAGGCGGTAAACGATAAGTTAACACTACCTCAGCACCATTTTGGTTGTATTTATTAGATTGTTTCTATGTCGGAAGCGAAGATTTCCCGATCTTACTTTATTTCTGCCCACGAATCTAAGCCATTTCGTTTTCTTTTTGAAGCATTTCTCTCCATGACTGCGAAAGAAGACGTGGATTTCATTTGAAAATTCGTTTCCAAAGCAGCCCAAGGCTGTCCCGGCTCCAAACTCTTTCAAAGCTATGACATAGTTCAATTTAATAAAAAATTACTATTTAGCGTGTTCTGTGAGTGAACTGATCAGTAAGACACGTATTAGATAGTAATCGATTTCCGGTTAGGTGTATCCGTATATAGTTGTGACGGAACGCATTGATTTAGGCACCTACGAGGATGTATCCCTGCCACAGATTTAGTACTTGGCATGGTCTTGGAAATTTTCTGTCACAAATGACGCAAGCTCATTGCTCATGGATATAATTTGGTGTTCTTCGTATTCTTGTTGAACAAACGCGAGGTGTTACTTTATTCCCTATTCACGAACAAACCGACGTTTCGGCGGATTTGGCCTTCTTTAGAGCCGGGAAACGTCAAGTTGACAGCAATCTATTCGGCCAAACACCTCCATAACCAAACAAAGAAAGCGCTAAACCAAGAATTCAATCACATTAAACACAGCTTTGCGCACCCACCGCTTTCTACGATTCTTCCACTGAGTATACCGCGTGGAGACCAACCGCACAGAATCCACATGGAGACGTAATGTGCTCCTCCCATCAGAAAAATAGGCCTATATACTGCCCAATATCACGCGTGATAATGAAGCATTCTTCCCTGCGGCTCATTTTCGGATTTCTGGAACTAATCCAGAGCGCCTCGAGAGTTTTGCGCGCTTGTGTTCTCGATTCTTGTGCGAGGATCGTGACACGTACTTCAAACTCCACCCCGTTATACCTCAGGACCCTATGCGCGCCTAGTGGGGTATTTCGTTTACGTTTGCTGACTAGGTGTTTTTTTATGCGGACATAGGGTGGTCTACCCGTTTCGCCAATGTATTCGTCTCCGCACGCCTTACAGGAGATCAGATAAACTGTAACCGAGTTCATGCAATCACCGTCCCTACCATTAGGGCAAATTATGCAATTTTCCGTTGCACATAGACGATCATATAGGCGGTTACGAACAAGCTGGCGCCTAGGAGTACTCGGTGGCATTTGAACTACGTTTACCGAATTCTCTAGATTCGCCCTTCTTAAGCAGCGTTTTATAGCTGCACTTACACCATTTGAAATGAAGGGTAGGATAAATGAGACCTTTTTACCGCTAGAGTTGTCGTTAGGGATCTAGGATTTTTCCTACAATTATCCCCAGCTACAGTTTCGTAGCCGTTAGAAATGGCTATTTGCCGCGCCAAGTTGCAGGACTCCTCTCTCTCCTCTCTTCCTGCGCACACGTTGGTTGCTGTTCGAAACATGTTTCTTACAAGCGCACTTTTCGTGTGAGAGGGGTGAGAGAGAGGTAATGTTCCAAGATGTTTTTGCTAATTGGCTTTCGGCACCACTTCGTACTGTAGTTCTGACAGGTTAATTTGGACGTTAACGAAAGGAAGCCAGATTTCCTTCGGTTTCTCTCGGATGAACTTGATACACTCTGACTGTTCGTTCAACAACTCGAAACATTTGTCCATTTCCTCTTGTGTTGAGCAAAGGACAATACATGCAGTCATCTATATATCTACGGTTCAGTAGCGGGCCGAGATTAATCACCGGTGCTTCCACCTTGAACATAAACACAATGGCAAAACTTGGTACCTGTCGTTTGTCCTATTGCCAACCCTCCCATTTGAGCGTAGTACTTTCCGGACTATCTGTGGATTAAGCAGCTCAAGCATTCCTTTAAGAGTGCCATCAACTGCTCCATCTTGAAGCCATACATGTTTATTTCTTCTTCGTTTTGTATAACCAGTTCGAATATTCCTTGCATTGCGGAGTCATTCGACACGTTTCTATAAAGGGCGGTAACTTCGAAGGACTCCATCACGCACGCGCTGTTGGGCTGCGCAGTAGGTAGACTATCCAAAAATATTTGGGTGTTCGTAAAATGGGATGGAATGTGTTTCAGCAATTGGATAAATGTTAGGGTTAAAAACCACGTTGTCCTATTCGCTGGTCCGTCTACACAGACAATGATAGGCCTAGGCTTAAACAATGACGGATCGGTAGACGCAAGATTATCGCTGGTTACTAACATGAGTTTCTATGAGCAAGTACAAGACGGGACATGTTGGCAAGTCAACTTTTAGTTAAGAGATAATTGTTGGTTTTAAATTAGCCGCTCTTGCCATTTTGACCCATTCGTGGTTCAATTTTCGGTATTTGCTTTTAAACTCCTTCTCAGATGATGGGCGATAAAGTGAAGCATCTTCAAGATGTTTTTCGTCATCTCAACATATAACTGATGGGAATTACGACAAACTCTCCACCCTTATCACTAACCGATAGCCTTATGTTTTTCAACCTTATCAGCTCTCGTACCTCGCGTATACCACGTTTTTGCCCTTCATTGACGTCTGAGCTGTATTTTTTCGCGTGCTAGTGATTAAGGACTTTGAGAGTTTCATTCGTAAACGTCCGAAATTTAACATCAGCTTCATTATTGGGCTCTTGTTTGCTAAAGAACGGTTGAGGAAATGGTGCTATTGGCAAGGCCCCTACTTGGTGTTGTTCGCACCTATTTTGCGTTTCATCTCTAGCTTTTTTGCGGAGTCTACCATGAAGTTCATGTAAACTACATGCGACCCTACTCAAGGTTACCTTAGAAATGAGTTCAAATGGTTAGAAACTCTTAGAAAAAAAGAAAAAATTGACCCAAAGCGCATCAAGAGTTACATGCGCTGAAGTTATGGTGTGCGTGACCTGGCGCCGTACCTCAGGGTGATGCAATGACCTAACGCAAGCACAGTCCTCGCCCATGTATTACTCTGTGCGACTGCTATCCACCAACTAACTTAAATACTTACAACAAATAAACGGTAGGTGTTTGAATGAAGCTGTTTCTTATGCGAATGCAAATCGATTTGCCAAGTTTTATCTGCTGGGGTTATGAAAGTGTTTGGCTAGGTAGATCACATCTCAATTTGACCTTTCCAGGCTCTGAAGAAGGCGAAGCCGACGAAACGTCGGCTATTGAATGCTAATAAGTTCTATAATAGCAACCTCGTGTCTGCTTATTGAAGAAAAACATCGGATTCTTTATATCCCCTGAATCCAGTTAAAATCCAATGTTCAGTTGCAGATCAGAAAAACCTATCGCCAATATTCGACGTCTATCTTTCTAAAACACTAGCTGATCTGACACCTTTTATCGCTTAATTTTCATAATAAAAATGTAAGCTGAATATGTATTCGTTCTTTGATGAGCTTACACGAAGTTGATAATGATGTTTATTTCCGTCAAAATTATTATAATAATTAATTTAATTAAATTATATTACTAAATTATGGCTGTTTATTTTTCGTGTAAGCTCACCAAAGAACGAATACATATTGATTAGTGATAACGAGGTTCAAGGAGAGTCGGTTTCGGAATATAAGCTGAATATCTTTGAAGTAAATAATATTAATATTTACCGTTGTGCTCATGATAGAGTATACGTTGAATCGCCATAGACATGAAGCCGACAGTGTAGATGAGATCACCAATCGCCAAGCCAGCAATGAACAAAAATTCCTTACGTTCACGAAATCGTCTCAATCCAAGAATAAGTAAGACGAGTGGTACGTTAACCGATAGTGTAAGAGCACCTGGAAAAGAAGCGATGCTTTTCGCCTATGTTGTGTTTTCACACTAGTATAAAATCTACCATACTTCTATTGACGTTAACGCGCTGGAGAATACCCCAAAAGGTTACCACTCATTATAAAACTTTTACTTTCACATTGCCGCTAGGCCTAAGTTTTTTTTTGTCGATTTTTATTAAAATACAAAGGAGTAAGTCGTTCACCTTTGACCAATCGGTTATGGATGTGGTCCACAATCGACTGCATTCGTAGCATCACAAAGGTAATTGAATTCAAAATTTTGTCTCTACTGTGAGTTACGAAAGCTTCCTGATTTAAAAAGTCGGTGTTTTAATCTTCCTAGACAAGTGTGATATTACGTTACCCATTTGAAGAAGATGGGTTTTGTTAGTACAGAGCGTGGAATCGAACCAACGACCACGCATGCATTAAAGTGCATCTTTAACCACATCACTAAATATGTCCTTGATTTTCGAATACGACTATAAACAGTTTAAACGTTCTGATCACCTTCTGCGCTGAATATGTACATATTTCTTTTAATGTACGGGATTCTTTCTCTGTTCATAATCTGAAAATTCATAGAATCAACAGATTGTCACGGTGAGAAGACAGCATCCTGCGATTTACAAACCGTTCTAATTCGAACAGAACTGAAGATATAAGAAAAAATTTACGGAAAGTTGGCTATATATGAGTTATTCAGTGATGACAATTAACTTGTGATATCTCCAAGGCAATAACAAGAAAGAAAAACGGGGCTCGATGCTTTTCTTCAGCAAGCAGACACGAGGTTGTTGTTAGAGAACTTATTAGGATACGATAGCTGACGTTTCGGCGTGTTCGCCTTCTTCAGAGCCTGCAAAGGTCAAATTGAGATGCGATCTACTCGGCCAAACACTTTCACAACACAAGAACGGGATTGTTGTCCCAAGGATTTTTCATCATCGTGGTTATTGCTAATCCATAAATACGTCTAATGCAAACTTTACAAAAAATTTAGTTATCGACTAAAAGTCAACGAGTTGAAAATATTCAATATATAGACAATTCTTTGTGTTCATCTTGCTCTTGCTGTTCTCTTTGATCTGGTTTTTGAACGACTTCCATGTTGTGGAACCGTTTCCGATTGCGACCGTTTTTTGTTAGAAAGATCTGAACTTATAGAACGTACAAAGATTGGACAAAATGTTCTCATGGTTTTCTTTTTTCCATCTCATAGACGTCACTCAGGAATCTGCAGCTCGACACATTCTGGGACCGACATTCCTTCGACCACGGAATTGTTCATCAAGTCGGTATCTTAGTCGCTTTTTCCTGCTTGGCTTGTGATAATGTTTGGCTAAGTATTGGCTAAGTAGATTACGTGTCAATTTGAATTTTCTAGGCATTGAAGAAGTCGAAAACGTCGGCCATTATTGAACAGACTTTCTTTATTGACAAATTCACATCTGCTGAAGAATAAAACGCTGGCTCAACACATGGCTTTTGGTTATGTACTCATCTTATCACGTCAGATGTTCTCGAGCCAGCTGCTAGTGTACATAAGGCATCTGGGTCGTTCTGTTCGTATTATTCGTGTTTTCATTCCAGCTGGCCGTCTGTCTGGCCGGCTTGCTCCGTACGACCACCTCAGAACTCTTGTTCTTGTGATGTGCTAGTGATTTCCCTTTCGCGAGTTCAGGCAACATGGTGAAGCACAGCAGCAACGACAGCGTGACTCTTGCCACCTTCGGAGTTTCGTTCTGTTCATCGTCAGAAAGAATAGCAAGATGTTATGCAATTAGGTGTGTGTGTGTGTGTGTGTGTGTGTGTGTGTGCGTGTGTGTGTGTGTGTGTGTGTGTGTGTGTGTG
>UYYA01005068.1:0-42929 GCA_900624975.1 Angiostrongylus costaricensis
CCCTGCCGTTAAAAAGAGTAGGCAGTAAATAACAAATTGAAATTATTCTAAGACCATTATAATTCCATCAGACATCATTTCTGCTAATTCTTCTTTTGGAAAATTCACAAATCTGTTTTTTGTCCACCGAATGAGGATGGCCGAATTTTTGACTTTCGTAAACAGTTCCGTTGATGTTGAACAGTTAGGTGGTTTACAGGACAGCTTTAAATGGACTTTTCATTTCAAACTTTCTTTTAAACATTATAAAGGTTCCTGGCAAGTTGACGATTCTGGCACGTGTTCACAGTTTGTAATGGCGAAAGTAAAGAAATCAGTATGATCATAACATTAAAAGGCGCAAAAGTTAAGGGTAAAACATAAAGGACTTGGTATATGCACAAATGAAACACCTTTTATTTTGGGCCACCCTGAGAGATACACCAAGCATTCGATTTCATTAAACATCGTTTGAAGGTGGTTGAATGGATATCTGGCTTTTATAATGGCTTTCGGTGGTCTACCGATATATCGAGCCAGTGCTGCTATCCTCCCAGACAACTCTGGCACCAATTTGTCGATCCCGGAGGGATGGAAGGCTTCGTGGGCCACGGGCGCGGAGATCGATTCCGCGTGTGTGTTGCATGCGCCTCCGACCACTGCTCCAAATGCTCCCTTATATAAATATATAGTATATTAAATAAGTTAATAGTATATTAAATCTATTAAAGGTGGCTCATGAATGTATCAAAGAGGCATGTGTGCGCAGTGGTCGGAGACCTCCTGATGAACACATGGGCTTGATCCCTGCGCCCCACTCACCAAGCCCTCCACAACTTTGGGGTTGACAAATTGGTACCAGACTTGTCTTAGGCGATAACAGCACTGGCTCGATACATCGGTAGGTCATCGAGAGTCATTCTATAGGCCATCTATAAATTCAACCACCTCTACCAGTTCTTATTGAAAACGAACACATGGCGCATCCCACCTGGTTTGATCAACGCCGAGAGCTTTATCCTTGTATATATATATATATATTTATATATAAAGCGCTTAGCCATCTATGCTTTATTCGCACCGTAAGAAAACAGCAATATAAACCTACTGGTAGAAAAGCGTTGCATTCACTTTATACTTACATACATAGTAGTGGTGATGATAATGAGTTGGTTCAAACGATAATTTACGGCACTTTCAGGTCAACAACGTTCTTGTGTCGACCTGGTACAAGAACATGTGGGAAGTGACATTGGTAAAAGTGCAGACTCAGTTGAGACAAGGAGTTTACGGTAGTTTCTTTAGAACAGCAAGCGTGTTGCTAATATAGGTTTTAACCTCAGAAATGCCAAGTCATTTAAGCACTTCTTATCACTTGGATACTGTAGAATATCGCATAGTATTGACAAAGCCTTATTTAAAAGATTTCGTGAAGAAATTAAGCAATTTTTTGTGCTCTTGGAACGAATGTCGTTTATTGCTTATTATACCAGAATCTCCAGTAATCTTCAATAAATGGATTGAACACTACTGGAACAATGAATTTTTTCTGAACCTTGTCGATATGTCCCATTATTACACAGTAGTCATGAAAGGTTTTTGACCTTTTTAGCTTCCGTTATTGATCTTGCTCTTACCATGTCACGTTAAAATCATTTCAGTGAATAGTTTATTTTAAATATTTTACGGCTGAGTGCATTTACACGGTTAGGAGATAGATGGAGTTCGATGCAAACGGCTTTGATTTTAGCGCTCGAGTTACTCTATTTTCCCACATTTCCTTTGTCCAACACTCCATTCTGACGTTAAGGACTTTCGAAATTTCTTTTTTTTCCAAGTTGAAGGTGCATGAAAAGCAAGCGATTGAAAACCTGAAAGTTCGTAAACTGTGCGCTGAGAGTGCGTGATAGCACGTGCAGCGTAGTGTTTGGAGATGCTCCACCATACACATGGAATCGATCCTCGCGCTACGGTCCACTAAGCTCTCTATTTCTCTGGGGTCATCAAATTATTACCAAACTTGTCTTGGAGGATAGCATCATCGATTTGACACATCGGTAGGCCACCGCAGGTCACTGTATAGGTTAGATATTCATTCAATCACCATTAATGATGCTTAATAAAGTAGAATGCGTGTCTGATGCCTCAGGGACGGATCGACGCTTGGAGCTTTACCGGTTAATTACCTCAGGGGTTAATACTATCACCACACAAGTGTTTAGCCCACAATTTCCTGGATCACGACATTGGGCAGTGACTGTTTTACCGGTGACGACACTGTCGCTCAGTATCGCGGCAACAACTGGAAAGAACATTCTGAAAGTGGCGTTTATTTCCATTATATGTCAAGTAACAATTGGAAGTATGTTTCGAAATAGTAATAGTTGGGCGACCATTTTTACTGGGCCTTCGTCATCTCGTAAAGAAAGAGACCCGGTTCAATGACATTGTATTACCAAAGGTCGTCAGTGACCCATTTGAAAACGCTACTATAAAAAGGCTACAACTAAGGTGAAGCTTTTAATTCATACCGGTTCGAAAGAAAAACCTACACGCTTTCTATGATTTTCTTTCAGTGGCAGTCTTTACTAAGGCATTTTTTACTCTGAAATACTCCTTTGAACGATATTCAACGTAGTACTGTTCCTGTGAAACCGCTCATATTTCCCACGATATTTGCCGAATACAAAATCCCTGAAATCCCTGAAAATTCGCTGGTATTGCTCATTCCCGTCGCAAGATCCACGAGCACGGTATTTCATTACAAGGGTTGGTAGCTGATCTGAAAAGTGAGCTGCTCAAAAACAAGTGAAATGTCCGCATCAGCGAAACAATCGAAACGAACTTGTGCTTGAAGAACATCATTATTCTGAAAAAAAAAACTTTTATCCGATGGCGGCTTTCACACAAGCATTCTCGTCTTGCGAGCATGAGGTCACACATCCTGTCGTAATAGTAAAACGGCATTAACTGCTAACAATTTCGAGTTTTCTCCATAAAGCTCAAAAAACTTGGAACTGAAGGGATACAAATTCAAATCCCGTATAACAAGACGTGACACAAATGTTGCAGCTGTCTTACGACTCTTTGAAATGGCAGAAATCTAAGCAAGCACATTAAGTGCAGTAGTGAAAATTGTTGCCACTGGAAAGATAAGTCCAATGATGACAAGTGACGTACAGGTCTTTAAATTTTTGGGCTTGCAAGACGTCAATAAATATGTTTATTTCGGCTAACGTTTCAGTTGCTTCGCCTTCTTCAGAGTCGGATAGGATAGACTGCCTTTGGCCATTAATCCTTCCGATATGGTTCATCATGATCGCATCGACTCCATTCCAGTGATGTACCACTGGAATGAAGTAACCTCACTTGGCTTGTCTGTGAATACAGTTTTCCTCACTTCCAGAATAATTTCTTAAGATTTAGTAGTGAATCAGTATCAAGAACAAGAACGAAAAGCGAGAAAAAACGAGACCTTTTGCGTTTCTTACGAATGGAATTTACTGGCATGCCGTGAAACCATTGAGGGAGTATTTTAGAATGACAAAGTGTATGTACGAGTGATTAACACGAAAGACAGTGAATATTTGCAAGCGAACAAGGTCAAACTCGTCTCCGTTGGGCTGAGACACTCAGAGAGTTGCGATTTCTGAGAAACAATAGATGTTCAGCGAGAAGAGCACTTCGACGCCAGCAAAGGACCAAAATAATACGAAAAATTGAAAGCGGTAGCATATTCAACATATTTGCCTCGTAGTTCGCAGGTTTGAGATTTTCTTGTTAAACATTTACATCTCTTCTAGTCAATGGTGAGTCTTCCCCAATGACGGAATCGAGCATTGTTTCATTTGATTGCTCATGAATCATTTGAAGGAATTGGTGCGGAATGTGAAAAGTTTGAACTTAATACTAAAACACTCACCGTTTCGTTGCTTTTAGGTTTTCCAGTTATTGCTAGCGACCAGCCACACAGAGTTTTACATGGGTGAAAAATTTACGAAGCCAAATCCTTGTTCTGATAAGAAAATGCTCCGTGTTTTATTGGTGGCTGAATCACCATTTTCCGCCGAATTTCATCGAGAGCAACAAGTTTACCAGCCTTTTACCTTTCTCGAATGTGTTTACTAATTGCCTTCCTTTCGAATATGTTTACTAAGGCACTCAATTTCAAAATTTCCTAATACGTAGTTCCTCTGCAATTCCTCAATGAGAGAGGGAGAGAGAGGTCACAAACTACACCCGCTGCCAATACGCTGCGGATATTCTTCCAGTCACCAAGACGGGGCTTTTACTGTAAACAGTGGGCATACCCACCATGAAGGACAGATCCAACGGAGCCGTCGCCACAGAAACTGAACGAGGAGGTACTGTTTACTGGGAAGGTGCGTGCAGCAGATCCATCGTCCGCAGAGAACATCCCGGCGGCAGAGACGCTCCGACCGCGGACAACAGCGAAACGCAGGGAAAAGCACGGCGAGCTGCTCGAAGGGACTCGCAATACAACGCGTCTGAGGAATCTCTCACCCATGGACCACCAGAAACTTACGATAGACCACACCAGACTTCGCCGACTTTCTCCATTGGCAAACGAGAAGTTGTCAGTACAGCACTACTCCACGATACCCGGCCTGCCTCCGGTCCTCCCATCAAAACTTGTAAAACTTGGAAGGGTCAAATTGACACGAAATCTATCCAACCGAACACTTCAATAATCTCAGCAGATAAGGCTTAATACATAGATTTTCATTCGCATGCTAAAGAGTCTCCTTAAACACTCATTGTTTCCATCCATTTTGTTTTTTGTAAGTTTTCAGTCAATAGGTGGAGACCAGCCTTACAGATTTTTACATGTTCGGGGAATGTGGCTGTTCAGGTCAGAAAATCAACTTGAGATATGGTGCGAGATCACGCATAACCAGGGGGCACTCCTCCTTGTGGTTCATTTTTGGATTTTTTAGATTCATCCGAAACGCTTCAAAAGATATACGCGCTGGTGCTTTGGTTTTCTGTGCAAGGATGATGAATTCTACCTCAAAAATCTTCTCTACTTACTATCTAGATGCTCCTTTATATGGAGGCAGAGATGCGTCACAAGAAGTAGGATATATAACCTCAAACTCTTGCAATGATATTCTTAACTTTTAGGGATTATGATACAGTTATGTGCCTCGCATAAAGGTCGTACAAGCGGCTACAGGCTAGCTGGTATCTTAGAGTCTTCGCTGTTATTTCAGTCACTGTTACGGATTTCTCAAACCCCGCCATACTTAAGCAGTCTTTTATATCATCATTTCTTAATACTTATTTCGTTGGAAATGAAATATAGGACAAACGTGACCTTATCCACGTTAGAATTACCGCTTTGGGACGCGGTTTTCCATTACACCTATACCAGAAGCTACAGCTTTGTAGTCGTTTAAAATGGCTATTTGCCTCGCTATTTTCCGGGATTCTCACTTCTCCTCTCTTCCTGTGCACGCACCGTTGACTTTTCAAAATGTTTTTTTTACAAGCGCCATTGTTGTGTGTGAAGGGCGAGAGGAGAGGTAATAAGCAAATATGTTTTTGCTACATGAATTCGGTAACACTGAGTTACTTGGATGCCTGGATCCTTGGATGGCCCGCCCTCACTGGTTGTACAGGCCCCAGCATAATTTCCATTTTTTTTTCGGAAATTTGCTGGTTAAGCCATTGTGGTTCTCTGGAATCCTGAGGTCAGCGTGGCGAAAGTCTACTCTAGCTCGTCACCACCACAGGCCGTCACAACCCTTGTGGATCAGATACCACCATTTGACTACTTTAAAGCCAAGCCGGTGGTGGATCCTGGCATTGCTAACACTGCGTTACCGAAGTTAAGTGGCAAAAACGTGATATAGCCTTCTCGGGTAGGTTAATTGGAGCTTTCAGAAATAGAAACTAATTTTTAAATCAACTTTGATCCACCCATTATACTCCTCCAGAGGTGGTACTCCAACTAATGAGCGCAATGATTTTGCTTCGTCTCGCACTTCTTCCACTTGGCGAACACCTGGTTTTGTCGGCTTCGTAGACAAGTGCATAGTATTCGGAATTCGATGTCCAGTACTCGGTGACTGTCCTCTGGTATCTGCAAACATCGTGTAGTCGTCTTCGCTTGATGAATTTCGGGACGACTCGGTGTTTTAGACAGCGGCGGAGAAAATGTATTGACTGCCAAGATAAGACGATCTTTTTTCGTAGTGCTTCTTTTACAAGTCGTAAGCATCTTGTTGGCACGTCTCGTAATAACTCCCACGACCAACTTTCTATTTTAGAAACAAATACAACAGCAAACCTTATTGCCAGTGGCTATCCCACTTCCAACCTTCTCATTTGTGCGAAATACTTCTTTAACCACTTAAAGACTGACACAAGACTGACACACTGAACCATTAACTCTACTTCCACCCCTACACTCACGTGCAAAAAGGGCGTATCTGTCAAAGGTGCTTCGAACAGCCACTAGTGTGTGCACAGGAAGAGAGCAGAAGGTAGAATCTCTAAAAATGGCGCGGCTAATATCCGTTTCCAATGGTTACAAAACTGTACTTACTTGATACTTGAACGGCTCGTCCTCAGTGGCCGTGCGGGCCTCAGCATAATCTCCATTTTTCGGAAATTTGCTGGTTAAGCCATTGTAGTTTCCTGGAATCCCAAAGCCAGCTTGGCGAAAGTTTGCCTGAGGTCATCACTACGACATGTAGTCGCAGCCTTTGTGGATCAAAGAGAGATTTGCCACCATGCGGCTTTGATAACAGGACAGTGGTGGGTTCCGGTGTTGGTTTACTCTTACCTAGGCTTCCTGATAGAAACGCCGAACTCCTTAGGTTTTTTTTTGAGACCCTAGCAAGGAAATGAATCTGCCCTCTGTACATCGCAGCCCGACACCCAAGAACATCTCCCAGCTACGATGAGGCGCAAACTTTTGAGAGGGTTACAAAACTGTAGCTCCCCGTAATAGGCGTTTGGTAAAAGCCACCACGCAAAAGCTATTTAATCCAGGAATAAGGTCTTGTTATTCTGCTCTTTATTTCTAACGACATAAGTACAACTATAAAACTGTTTACCTCGCAACGCTTTACCTCCTTATCGTGGCTGAGAGGTGTTTCTGGGTGTTGTGCTGCGATGTACATAGGGTATTCATCCGCTTAACAGGGCATCACAACCTAAGAAGAAACCCGCCTTTCCATCTGGAAGCCCAACTAACAGCAAACCGATGCCAATATCACGATTCACAACCTTCCTGATACCAAATTAGTCGCTTGGCGCTTACAACGCAATGTGATGAGACAACCGGTGAGGGGCGACCAAATGTTGCAAAGGACCACATTGGAAACAGACAAAATGAGCATGCTCCACGACATTCCGTGCAGAGTGCTTCTTGCTCGGCACCTTAAAAGTCATAGCCGTCATTGCATAAACCGTACTCTCTTCATGGGGCTGCAGGTCGCATCAAATCCCATGTTATCGCCCTACAAGAGACAAAAATGGGAACACCGACATACGTTAATTAGATGACTTTCCTTTTTTTATTCGTAGAGAGTGATTAATGCCACAAAATGTCGGTGTCGTTGGCTTAATCGTATATCAATTTATTAACGAGCTCAGCACTGAATATGAAATCCTATCACCGCGCTTGGTAATTCTTCGTCTTCAACTTGTGCGTCAAAAGAAAGTCAGCATCATCAACTGTTACTCAACAACTTGTACAGCTGATGAGAGCTAACTAGACGTGTTCTACAACCTGTTGGAGTAAAAAAAGTAGTCCGCAGCGAGAAGCTTTTCTGTAAATTTGTTGTTACAGACTTCAACGTCACATTAAATAGGTCAAGGAAAATGAATACAAGGCAAATAAATTGGCAATAACAAAACGAAATGAGGATGAAAATTGTCTTGCAAGGCTCTTTGCCGTTCCTAATCTGATTCACCGATTCCTGTTCCTAGCATGTGTCTACCAGTGAAATTCATTTTTTGGGAAGAGAGAATCTGTGATGGGCATGGAAGTCTCCAAACGGCACGTCTCACGCAGCGATCGTAGTTAAAAACCACTAACCACTTTTCTTTTGCTGAAGTGTTGAGAATTGGGAATATGGAAACATTTGCGTATTATATTATACTGTTGAACGCAGAGGGAGACAAGTTAAAGTCACTCATATTACAAAATGGTGAGGAGTAATCCTTGGGTCCCAGGTTCATTTTCGTGCAAGGAGAGTCGGCTTCGAAATGTTTCATAATCATCGAAGTTCTAGGTTTACGACACTTTAAAGACCTGTCTGATGGACTCCCAAAAAATCCGACGCAAGCAAGTGTTACGATGCTCACATTAAGCGCTGCATCCTTACTTAAGATTTTTGAATAAGACGACCCTTTCTGCTTCATCGAATTGTTCTTTGTTTCACTCTCTTTCCTGGTGAAACATCTTAGCAGCTCTAAATCAACAATTTAGGTCTTTACTGTCTCTACATTGAAGCTTGAAATAAATGGCTATTTTAACGTGAAGGGACCTTTAATTTAATGTTACTGCCTTCTTCTTTAAAGTTATAAAACACCTTTTTTATAAATTTGGTGATCCAGTGTTATGTTTATGCATTATGGCCTAGATAAAACAATAGAGAATTAGCTAAGCAGAAAACTACAGAGACAAAGTAATCTTGATACCAGTATTTCAGTCTTTTTCATTTGTACACGTTTTTATATTTATGTCTTTACTTCGAGTATTTAAATGGCTGTCCTATGATATTCTTCAAAGTGTTCCTTATAGATACGATGGGAATGAGGCCGAAATGCGCCATCGGAAGCAATATGGTGACTGGCATTTGTGTGCAAAACCAGCTATTCCCGTGCCACCACAAAACAAAATGTTTACTGGAAGTATTACGGTTTGAATAGTTATTTTCTTTTTATATATGTTATAAAACGGAAAATTTGGAAGAAAACGTTTTGTAGATCGCTTGCCCAATCATAGCAAAATGGACAAACGAAATGTGGCTCTCTGTCCAGAATAGAGTGCTTCGAAGACTGAACTCACACCCGTCTGAACCCACGCACTTTGCTCCGGCAACAGCCACCATCGGCTGAAACGTGCGCCTAATTGTGAGCTGTGATAAAGCTATTCATTGAAGTAGTTCTTATTGTAACGTTGCAATCCTAATGAAGCCCTTAACAACAAAATTCATACAGTATTTAATGCGTAATAACTTACACTTTCTGAAAGGTGCGTATTGTTGATGCACACTTCATGGTATAAACGATTTAACGAGAACTTTTCACTCAGCTGAAACAGAAGCAGTCATGGAAACTGTGGACAGCTAGGTCGACCCTACTCAGCCTACAAAAAAAACATTTTGAACTATGCAGAAATTTCAGAATGAAGACATCACCAATCTATAACTGAGCTAACATTAACATCAAAAGAGTGGTAAAGCCGAGGTTATACCATCCTGCCAAAGCCTATCTCTCCAAAAAATTCTTTAAAAAATCTTTCTGGTGCAGTGGTTTTTGTTTTAATCTTATAATCCCAACAGAACACTTGACAGCGAACATTCTGGAAAATCACATCGTATTTAATTAAAAGTAGCGTACACCTTCCAAGCAATTGATGTCAATTTGATGCTAGACCGCTTATCGTTTCAAACATGTTTTCCTGGGAGCGGAGCTACAATGTAAAACAAGGAGAAACATTTTACAGAAATGATAAAAGAAACATCTGAATTTCCATACGAAAAGCTAAAAGCAGTTCAACAGCAGCAATCGTGCCACCATGGAAGAATCCTTTTACAAGATGACGCAACCTCTCTTCGATCCAAAACTATGGTCGACTCCTGTAAACTTTTTGGCGAAGGTTTCCCATGGCTCCAAGGAAAGATCTGTGCAAACCAGATCCATAACAATGTTGTATAAACGCATTGGTATCTGAACGATCATTCACAACCGTAGACCGACATTTATAGCGAAATTTTTTTAAACAGAATTTTTCCTTCACGACGGCAAACGAGGAGCACTTTCATCAACCATATTTAGAGAAAATAGTCACTTTTACTCTCCGCCGTAAGGCCGAGAAAAGGGCAATATTCTGTGCTTTTGTGCAATATTAAAAAGGGAATAGTATCGAAAGAATCACTGATCGACTTCGCGCATCGTTTCTTCAGCGGAAGAGGGAAGTTATAGCAATGATTTTGCAACAGTGATTTTGACTTATTGAACGCGCTCCACAAATTACACACGATATTCATCGTTTGACGCTCACCTCGATGAGGTCACAAGAAGTGCAGAAACATAAACCATGCTGGATTAGGGTTTCACATAGATAGGCCATATTTAACACATACAGAAACACCTACAGCGTAATGGCTTTACCTCTCTTCAGTGGTGAACAGAAGTCAGTCACCGCACTTTTTGTATCCCGTGGACGGCTTGTCTTACGCATGTTTTGTGTTGGGCGTGACTTGTGAAAGCTTTTTTGTTCGCTCAATAATTTAGAAAAATCCGCTTTTGGACAGGATAGCTTTGCAGCACAGGGCCGATTTTTGCTCTCAAAGAGCGAATGCGACAAAGGCGGAGACTGACCAGTGACGAGGAGTAGAAATGTTTCTGCTTAAACACTTCAATTTGACATTCAGGGAGAGCTTTTGGCTAGGACAAAATGGGAAGACTTCTTCAGAACGGCTGCACACTTACGGAATATATATGCCCGTCAATATACTTCTAGAAAATTTGGGTCTAGAAAGATCCTCCAACCCTATTGTGTTTTATTTTAACATTAATTTGGCAACGTACGGCTTACAATTTATAGATACATACAGTACATATGCTGCATATAGCTAAACGATAAAAGCTATTAACAATACCAATAAAAACAATAACAACTTGAAATTCCTACCTACAATAAACATCGATGGCGATTATTCAGATTATTGTTCACACAAACCCGGAAGCAATTACTACTTCTACGTATAACTTTCGATCTTTACGTATAATCAACAATTATTGCGTGCCATATATGACCATCACAAAAAGTTTGGTACAGGTTACGTACACATTACAAGAAGTCCACTGTCTAAACAATGATGGTTCCCACACCAGGCGCTTGTAGTCTGTGGCCCTATGGTGGCACTTTCAACCGAGTGTGGAGAAATCGACAGTGTCTAAGGCCTCCAAGAAGTCCCGTATTAAGTGTAATGCAAAGCGTTCGCCCACTTTGAATTCATTCATCAGGCTTCTTCCCACACGTCTATTATATATCCTCCATGAGTCTCTTACAGCTATCACTAAAATGGCTCTTTTTCATTTCGTCAACATTTGCCCCTTCCTAATACACACTTTTTGACGAGCATATCTGTTGGTCGCCTTCACGAGCAGTTCCCAGAACCTCGGCAATAAATAGCTCACGAAAATCTCTCGGTTTCATGCACCTATCTACTAATTGTCCGTTTATATAAGTCCTCCTTTCATAGAAAAGAAAGAGGCTGCATGCCACTAGATCGTCTGACTACCTGTAATTAACATCAGCAACAGGTCCATTCTCTATTTCCATTTGGTTTTCCTCGGTTTCTTGCACGCAAACTCCGTCGTATTATCCCCGTTTCCAAATTGTTCATCTTCATTCTCGATGAGAAGTCGATTGACATCAAAGCTAAAGTCGCTGTCGGTCGATGTTAAGGTAGTTCCCAGGATCGACTTTCTATTAACCTCGGCATTAGAATATGAATGTGTCGTTTTCTTGTTCAGCAATCGCGAGGTTTCTAAACAGCATACATTTACTTCCATAGAAAAACACAATGCAATACAACGCTAGCTGACGTTTCGGCAGTATCGCCCTCTTCAGAGCCTGGAAGGGTATACTGATATACAATCTACTAGGCCAAACGCTTCAATAACACACAAAAGGGCGAAAAAACTATGATAATCACATGATCAACAGCTGATCAAAAAACCACCGCTTTTTCGTGACTTCCAATGAGAAAGTTTAGAACAGCTGATTATAGTCGCATGTGGTTGACGACTGCACCATCCCACATCAAAAATCGATGCGAACGTACGGGATCAGGTCGCGTATGACCTCCGGGCATTCGTCCCTGCTATTCATTGTAGGGTTTTCGGCATTGATCCAAAAAGCCTCTAGGAGTCTTCGCGCTGGTGTTTTGGACTCCTGTGCAAGGATATTGACTTTTACTTCAAAATCGTCTCCGCTATGCTTTTGTATCCTATGCGTGCCTAGTGGGGTGCTTCGTCTTAGTTTTCGTTTGCCATCTAGGTGTTCTTTTATACGGATACACAAAGGTCTGCCCGTTTCGCCAATATATTCATCTCCGCAATTGTTACACGAGATCAGGTATATCGTACCTGAACTCATGCAATCACCGTCGCTGCCGTAAGGGCAAATTACGCAATTTGTTGTTTCACGCAGACGGTCATACAGGCGGTTACGAACTAATTGGCGACGTAGAGTAGCCGGTGGTATTTCAACTATCGCTACCGATTCCTCTAGACTTGCCCTTCTAAAGCATCGTTTTATAGCTATGCTTACTTCATTGCTTGTGAAAGGCAACATAAACGGGACTTTCTTTTGGCTAAGTGTTTCGGGTGGGCGCGTCGCTCTCGTAGACTTGTATTTCGTAGCCATTGGAGATGGCTATTTGCCGAGCCAAGTCGCGCGATTCTTCCTTTAGTTCCCTGGTAGTGCACACAGGGGTGGCTGTTCGAAACATGTTTCTCACAATCGCCTCTTTGTGTGTGAAGGGTGGAAAAAAAGGAAATGAACAAGAATGTTCTTGTTACTTGGCTTTCGATACCTCTTTGTCAGGTAACCGCCACCTGATAGGTTTATTTGGACGTCCAAAAACGGAAGCTAGTTTTTTCTCGGTTTTTCCTGGTTAAGCTTTATGTACTCTGACTGCTCGTTCAATAATTCAAAGCATTTGTCCATCTCCTCCTGCGTAGAGAAGACGACAAAACAATCATCTACATATCTGCAGTAGAGTAGTGGCCGGAGATCGAGAACAGGGGCTTCTATCTTAGACATAAACACAATGGCCAGGCTTGGTGCCAATCGCTGTCCCATTGCCAACCCCCTTATTTGCGCGAAATATTTCCCAGACCATCTGAAGATCGAGCAGTTTAGGCACTCCTTTAAGAGAGCCATTAGCTGCTGGATGGACAAGCCATGCATATTTATTCTTCCTTCATGTTCAACAAGAAGTTCGAAGATGGCTTGCATTGCGGAGTCATTCGATACGTTGGTGTACAGTGCGGTAACGTCGAAAGACTCCATCACGTACGCGTTATTAGGAGACGCGTTACGTATTACGTTCTAGGAACATTTGGGTGTTCGTGAGGTGAGCTGGAATGTGATTAATCCACTGGGTAATTATCAGAATTAAAAACCAGGTTACTCTATCCGTTGACCCGTCTACACAGCTGATGATCGATCTAACCTTAAATGATGACGGATTGGTTGACGCATGATCATCAGGTGATACCAACTTATGTGTTTTAATAAGTAGGTATAGGACGGGACATGTTGGTCTATCGATTTTAAAGTGCGAAATAACCGATGATTTNGCTGGAATGTGGTTAAGCAACTGGGTGAGTATCAGGCTTAAAAACCAGGTTATTCTATCCGTTGGCCCGTCTACACAGCTGATGATCGGTCTAACCTTAAATGATGACGGATTGGTTGACGCATGATCATCAGGTGATACCAACTTATGTGTTTTAATAAGTAGGTATAGGACAGGACATGTTGGTTTATCGACTCTAAAGTGCGAAATAACCGATGATTTTAAACCCGTAGCCTTTGTCACGCTGACCCATTGATTGTTTAGCTTTCGGTAATGACTTTTATATTCCTTTTCAGAGGATGGGCGATAGAGAGTAGCATCACTAAGATGTTCCTCTGTTATCTCAACATCCAGCTGGCGAGGGATAACTACGAACTCTCTTCCCTTATCACTAACAGACAATCTTATTGTTTTCGAGTTTGTTAATTCTCTAATTTCCCGCATGCCACATTTTTGTGCGGCTGTAAGGTTAGAGATAAACTTTCTATCGCGGTAGTGATCAAGGGTCTTGAGAACGCCGTCCGAAAACACGCGGAATTTCATGTCAACTCCATCGTTAGGGTCCTGCTGTCTAAAGAACGTTTTTGGGAAAGGAGATGGTGGTAGTGTCGCCGCCTCTTGATTTTTATCTCTATTTGATGTTTCTTGCTTGGCCTGATAGCGGAGTCGATCTTGAAGCTTGTAAAGGTTGCATGCTATCTTACGCGGGGTCGTTTTAGAGATGGGCTGTGATGGTGCAAAAGTTGGGCCCAATTCTAATAGCGAGCGCGAGTTTTTCGTCTTTTTGTAAGTGTCATTGAAGCGTTTGGCCTAGTAGATTGTATATCAGCATACCCTTCCAGGCTCTGAAGAAGGCGATACTGCCGAAACGTCAGCTAGCGTTGTATTGTTTGATGTTAAGATATTTATATGGGTGAGAAAGAACGTGCCCAAAAGAAAGAAGTGATCAACGGAGGAAGTACCGAATGACGGTTATCTCTCCTATATACGGTTCAAATGGATCTTGTAGGATTTTCCACAAAATTCATAGGGCAGCAAATACGATTTTTGTGCTGAAAGTTAAACGAGGATGAACCCATCTATTCAGGGTGTTAATTTTTGTAGCTTTATATCTATTTCACTTGCAATTAATACCAACTCGATCGCGCTTTAACTTTCGAGTACGCATATTTTAGCTCATAGAAAACTTTTTCAGTTGACGTAAAGATTATCCCAATCTAGAAATTTTTCAACAATCGGCGATCTTCTTATTCCACGACGGTAAATAAACTGCATTATTGTTATTGAAGGTTTCATTTAGAAATGTATCAAATTGAAAATGGCACCTTAGAAAAGTCATTTCTTCACATTGACATACAAAATCCTCGGAGAGGGTAATGGAGAGTTCGATTCTACTCTGCTCAAGTTTTGCAAATGTCTTAGTTTCATTACGCCAAATTAATTTTCTACATAATTGAGCTGTTGCGGGATGGAAACAAAAATTTTTTGTTCAGCTAAGATTTCGGCGCCTTCGCCTTCTTCGTAGCTTCTTTGGCCAGAGTCGATGGTCATAAGCTGGTCGATGTCGTGATGTGTGTGTTCGTTGTCGCGTCGAATCCAATGGAGTGAGGAACACCCGAACGAGGAACCTCACTCAGCCGTTTTCAATGACTACAAAGGAAAAACCACTCTGGTCAGACCAAAAGGCAAGGTTATTTCTCGAAATAATGTTCCAAACCTAAATAAGTTCAAGTTACCCTTCGTTTCGAACGACTCAGTTTACACCATAAAAGGCTTCTTAGGAAAAGCGGTCTGGAAAGTTGTGTAGCAGTTAGGTGACCTCCCACTACTCTTCGCCGTCAGCTAGGGCGCAACCGCTTCTGTGACCACAATCTTAACCATTTTATTTACTGCCTATTTTTTTTTAACGGCAGGATATTTTGCGAAATATAATTATTATAATGCTGAGATATTTGCAAAACGCCGGACCGCACGTGCTTACGGGGTGGGAACGAACGCGCTATTGTCCTGGGTTCAATGCCGATTTGGGTGAAGGACCCGCATGGTGTGATGGCGAACGTGTTACGCTCCGGAAAGCACAATAGTGCGTTCGTTCCCCCCGCAAGCACTAGCGGTCCGGAGTTTTGCAAATATCTCAACATTATAATCGCTTCTATGATCGTTTGTGCAGCTTAGAAAATTGTGCAATTTGTCCTAACGAGAGGGATAGTGATTGCAAGAGTTCAGGTACAATATTCTTGATCTTATGTAAAACGTGTGTTGGGGAATACATAGAAGAAACGGGTAGACCACTTTGTGCAAGCATAAAAGAACTTGTTGATGGAAAAGCTAAAATTCGACAAACTACTCTTCTGGGTACACGTAGAGCACAAAAGCACAATGGTGATGATTTTAAAGTGAATGCCTGTATCCTTGCCCAGAAATCTAGAAACTGACATCTGTCGTTATGTATGGCATGGATAGTTTCATAGGTATCAAGGCTGTGTATATAGGGAACTTCTCTCTTGAAAAGTTCTCCATCTACCTAAATAACAGTATTTGATATCCATATATGCAGCCTCGCAGTCGCACATCAAACACCGCAATGTAACTTTTGTAATCTACTCGGTCAATTATGTTCAGTGTTTCAGGCACAATAGCGGTTCAGGTTTGATTTCAGTAGCATACCAACGATAGCTTATCTGAGGGAGGAGGCGCAACAGTGGAACAGTTTACTACTTCCTTGCGAAACAACGAAGCTAATAACGTTTGATGTTTCAGGCAGTTAGGTATAGTCCTCATCGATCCACTAAAATGCTCCTCATCGCGTTGAAATCTTAATTCAGCCGAAAACACGGCCAGTCTGTAACCCTCACCACCTCAGCATACTGTCTACCTCTCCGCGGCATACAGTCTCCTTTCTCCGCCCCTAGCATACTGTCTCCCTCAGCGGCTGCATAGGCCTCGGATTATGCGGCGCGGCATCGCTCGCGGCTAACCAACGTTTACTTCTTTGTAATCATTTATTATTACTGTTAATATTGCATTAATGATACGGTAATATTCGTATGCCATTATCTCGTTGGTAGCCTCACTTCACAACTAGCCTCAGCTCCCCAGAGCTTTTAACTCGCGTCAGTCCTCTGCCATTACTTCTCTATTGTTACTATTATGTTGTTAATGTTGTTTTTATGCATTAAAGGCTTAATTACCCAAGTTTGAGGTTGGTAGATCAATACAACAACTAAAAGACTCGCGTGCATAATATTCTACACTAATCTGAACCGCTACACTTCGCCGCAAACATTTCGTTACAGTGTATGCCACTATGGACTATATCTTACTCTGGCACATCATTCAAACAGATTTCTGTCAGCACTTCGAAGTGCTTTGCATGTTATAATGAGTATACTTTTGTAGTGCTCATAGTTGGTTATTAAATGCAATACCATTGATACTACGATTCATTACAGCAATTAGGATTGAACAAACAGTCAATTAGCAGTCAGATTATCTGCCAGTAGTTTCGTTCAAGGAGAAGTTTTTGCACATTGGGAGGTGCGCAATAGAGGTCTTTCCAACCTCCAAAACATCTATACTGAATATGCTTTTCGCTGATTACAGGACGTGTAAGAAAAGAGTTCTGTGGCCCGGATGGTGTAGTGGTGAAGTGCGCTGCTCCCCGGTAAGGACAACAGCGCGTGTTCGTTCCCCACTGCATACACCTGTGGTCCGGAGTTTTGCAGGTATCTCAGCACTTCATACGAGAGTTCTGTGCGTTAAAACAAACCACCCAAAAGAATCTAACCTGTATAGGAGAATGCAAAACAGAACGACTCCCTGCGAATGATTCCTATTGAGGTTACGTCATGTCACATGTGTTAGGTGTTTTATTGTTAGGTGGATTCTTACTTTTAGGCATCCGAACGCTAGAAGCTCAGTAGAAGGCGACCACGAGGAAATGGAACAAATCAGAGAAGTTCTTTTATTCTTATAGAATATGAAAAGAACTCATATTAAGTTTCCAAGAAAGAAAAAGAAAACTCAATCGCAGACATTTCGGATGCTGAGGATCAAGACAAAAGCATCACCGGCCTATATGAAACAGACAATAAATTTGAAATGATGGTGTGCAAATCTTCAAAATGGTCGGAACACTCGAAGAGCACACTTTTGCGCGACTCGTTAAGATTGGCGACTAAAAATCACGGGAATTTTTGTGACGTAAAATCCAGAACTTTTATGCAATCGTGCACAGTGATATGAAGCAAAACAAAGCAAGGCTTTTGCAATTTGCTATTTTGATGATGCACTGACTGCTTTACTTCCGGAATACTTTGATGCGCCTATTTACACGGTGTACGTCAATGAGAACTTTCTTTCTTTTCATAACCTGAATTGTTCCTTGAATACTGAATAGAAATGAGAGATATGAAGACGCCTTCCGAAGCGGAAGACGATAGGTTCCAATGTTCTGAAACGTAGATGACGTTTTTGTTCTCTGCTCGAAGTTATCGATATGGATATGAAACTTTATGTAAATGACGTCGCATAACACTTTGATCAGTTAGGAAAAGAAAATTGCTTTCACAATAATCTCTAAAACACCTCCTTTAGTAAGCTTTGCTTTCTTGATATGCCCACAAAAGCTTGTTATTATATTATTATTATTTCTTATTAGTATTTGACATTTTAGCAGTTTTCTCTCTTCTAAGAGCATGGAAATGTCTAGTTTACCCCAATTGAATCAGCCAAATGCCTCCATAACCTGAAGGAAAAAAATTGAAACCCAGAATTTTAACTGCAGTAGGTACAGAATAGCTTTTTCAAACAATAACCTCTTTCTATGAGTCTTTCACTGGGTGCATACGCAGTTCACACAGATAAGTAATGTGTTCCACTCACCTCAAAATATTAGTGTGAGATATTATGTGAAAGCATGCATGATGACGAGGCATTCCTCTCTGTGGTTCATCATTAGGCTAACCAAGCCAAAGTGTATTGAAGGTTTTGAACTCTCAGCGTTGGAGATGAGGTCGAACCAGCACCTACCTTCCTGATGGATGGCGGCATTATCGAGCTACTCTTCGCACCCAATGCTTTGCATTGAAACAACCAATTTTGTTGCCTACGTTGTTGGTATTTCACAGAGTAAACACACAACTGGAACATTTTTAAGAAGTACTAGGGGTACGGGCATGTAACGCAGTTATTGAAGGCGCATTGAAATAAATCAAGAGAGGGCCGTGTTCGTCAATGCTTCCATCCCTTTGGGGTTGTCAAATTGGCACCAGACTTGTCTTAGAGGATATCAGCACTGACTCGATACATTAATAGATTACCGCAAGTCGTTGTATAGGCTATACATTTAATGGTAACCCTCAGGATTTGATAAAGGCCAAATATTTTATCCTTTACCACTTATACTTCTAGAAGGTCCTTTCAACATAGCTGCAAGGAATACTGATTGATTGGCATGATTCCGGTTTCTCCGCGTCCCAATAAATCTATATCATGAGGAAATGTGAGATGACGTCATATAACGATCTTATTAGTGATTAGGTGTTTTTATCTCAATCATCTACATGAGTACTGCATACGGACTGGTACTGATCAGTCACTTCAATTTCCCTAGCATCTTGAATGTTTGCATATCACTACAGTGTTTGCACCTGTAAGATGTACCATTTGTTCCTCTCACATTTAATCAATCTATTGCAAAATATGCTTCTATTGTTAGCTTATCAGTGATGGTCATGAGTATCGGGCTTATTAAAATTCACAATTTCTTCAGTTGCTACTTTCTATGTTGTCATGGCTTATTGATTTCGTTACTGCTTATATCGTTCAAATGCACAATAGTTACCATCAATGCCTTGTTATTGGTATGTTATATCTTTTAAACAAAGGTTTAATTACCAAAGTTTGGATTTGGGCGCAAACATATACCTTTAACATAAACCACATGTTCATTTTTGCGCTTTTAAATGTTCGGTGACTAAACAGATGGACATTCTTCAACGTGGATTATATTTGAAACGAACGAAATGCGACATATGAATACGTGGACACGGATAAATAACGTTTCTAAAAACGGATTTTCGTTCCGCTTTGACATGGATAATCAGTATTTTCCTAGACTATCATGCTAGCATGAGGTTCTCAAATGGTTCTATTCGTTTCTATTTTACTCTTTCGTTGCGTTCGCCTTCTTGAGGGCCGAAACGATCCGAGCTAGCAAACGAAAATGGCTACAGTAGTTCGTTTTCGTGATATGGTTTTCGCATCAAGTTGAATCTGATCCGCACGAAAGAACTACCCTCACCCGACAAATCATACTTATGCAGCATGGTTGCTGATTTATTGTACGCGTATTGTTTTCGTCGATTCATATGACCCGTTTCAACATACTTTGCGAATGCCAGCACTTTCCCTATTCGTTTCGTTGTCCTCCATCCATCTTCCATGAAGATCTCCGATGCTTGTTGATTCTGCTGCAAGTTTAGATTTTGTAATATTTGCATACTTCATTGGGCATGGCATCGGTCGACTAAATACAAGACTTCACTATTGGTACTTTGTCGACAGGTATCGTAGGTAAGTAATACTTTTTGGAATTGGAGGAAGCCTTTTCCATACATTTTTCTCCGACCATATCACCTGTATCACCTGTAGTCCCGTTGATCGTCGAGTGATTCGAGCGGGCGCCAGTAAACCTTCTATTTTTCCCTGTCGCGTGCAAGAGTAGCCCAGTGGGTTCTGCTTGCTCTCGTGACTCGTCGAGCATCATATTTTTCTTCAAAGCTCTTTGTGAAGAACTCTGATTATCCGGTCGGTGGTCTTCCTGCAGTACGTTTGACATCCTGAGGAATCCAGTCACTAACGGCTCCTGTCCACCGGTTGTCATTCATACGCATTACGTGTCCAGCCTACCTTATCTTCGACTATTTGGTGTACAGATGCCATCGGCTTGGCCGAGGCGAGAAGACGCCACCCTTTCAACGCCGTCTATGACACCGGACAAGAACTGTTCCTCGGAAAATGCGGCAGTAGTGGAGTAGGCGGCTTCTGCGTTCTCGTCAACACGAGTTTGTCCCTGAACATCGATTCATTCGAAGAACTTACAACCCGAATTAAACGTTGACGATTAAAAAGAAGTGGATTAATTCCAGCTTTGAGAATCTTCGTCGTTCATGCGCCGACATCAAACTATAACGAAGAAAAAGTCGAATCGTTCTATATGGACTTGGAGAAGGTTTACAGAGAAGACCACACATTCTTCAAAGCCATCTTTGGAGATTTCAGAGCCAAGACTGGACCAAGACGAACGTCTGAAGAACGTCACATCGGGACCCACAGATTAGAATGGAACGAACAGAGTGAGCAGTTGTCTGAGTTTATCATGGCGACCAAGACAATCTATGGTAACTCGGAATTCGAGAAGGCCCCACACTCAGCGCTGGACGTGGGAATCTCCCAGTGGAAATAGACCACACGATAGTAAATCGAAAGTTTTCACTTACCGATGTCGTTGTTGTCCCAAAATTCTGCGGGGACCGGACCATCGCCTACTTCGTACAATACCATTCCGACCATTCCATTTCTCGCGGAAAGGAAAAAACGGCCAAATTCAAGAAACGAACTTCCAAAACCACCATAAACTGGTAATTTTTCAGATCACTAGTAGGCTTCGAAAGGTGCCGTTCTCGATGGCATCGACGCCGAATACGATCCGCTCATTCGACATCTTTACGTTAGCGTTACGAAAGCCTAGAGTTCAAAGAAAATCACCAAGACATCTTTTTCTGGAAACTCTCGAGCTGATACGCCAGTATGAAATCGCGTGTGCTACTGTCAATTGCCAATTCACATCCGAACAAGCGGCAAAACAGGCGATACAAGATATTGAAGAGAGAAATGGAGGAGGAAATGAAATACTTATGGTCGAAGATACAGAGGCTAGAAAAAAAACAGGACGAGAAGGATGAGCGGCTGTCTGAAATCATCATGACGACCAAGAGCATCTATTTAAACTCCCAATTCCAGAAGCGCCCTCGTCAACGCTGGACGCGGGAGTCTCCCAATGGAGGGTACCATAACGAAAGAGACCACCTTATAGTAAATAGAAGGTTTTGCCTAACCGATGTCGCTGTTGTCCCAAAATTCTACACGGGATCAGACCATCGTCTCCCTCGTGCGAGACCGAAGTCCCAGAACCACCGCAAACTGGGACTTATCCGATTCATTAGTCGGTTGTTGGGAGGATGCCATTATCGATAACATCGACGAAGAATACGATCGGCTCATTCAACATCTTCGTGTTAGCGCTATGAAAGCCGAAGGTTCGAAAGTCACCAGGAGACGTTTGTCTCCAGAAACACTCGAGCTGATACGCCAGCGTGGAATCGCACGAGCTGCAGGGAACCGCGAACTAACGTCCGAACTTGCGAAACAATGTAGACAGACGATAAAAGAAGATCCTGATGAGAGAAGAGCAGCAGTAATGGTCGAAGCTACAGAGTCTGGGAAAAGCATTCGCAAAGATCATCAAAGCTTCGCCAATTACAAGACCAAAATGATTGCACTTCGGCGCCCAGACAGAACAGTTGCAGCGTCCAGAATGTTAATGGAGAAAATCATTCACGAATACTACTCGGATCTTTTCGATAGCTACGTCCATCTTCCGTCATGTCAAATAAGGGAAGATGGATATGTTTTACCACCGGTTCTCCCTTTCGAAATCCGACATGCCTTCTCGTCGGTGAAAAATCGAACAGCACCAGGTCCGGAGAGGGTAAGATCAGAACACTTGAAGAACCTTCCGCCTGTCCTCGCAAAGACACTGGCTCTGCTCTTCTCACGTAACCTCTCTGAATGCAAGGTTCCTACTCAGTGGAAGACCGGCCAGACCGTTATTGTTCGAGAGGGGTGACCTACACGATATCGGCAACTATTGCCCAATCTGCTTACTGTCTGTCGTCTACAAACTTTTCACTCGAGTCATCCTAAACAGGATAGACAGAACACTGGACGAAGGACAGCTATGTGAGCAAGCAGGGTTTCGAAAAGGATTCAGTACGATGGACCACATCCACATGGTAACAAGCCTCACTGAAGTATCGCAAGAGTACAAAAGACCGCTCTGTCTCACTTTCATCGATTTACAGAAGGCCTCTGATTCAGTTGAGATGGAAGTAGTCAGGGAAGCCCTTGGTAGTCAAGGAGTCCCTACTCAGTACATAAAGATTCTTCGTGAGCTGCACAAAAGCTTCACAACCAAGATATCACCATTCTACAACGGTGTTAGCATTGACGTCAAAAGAGGAGTTAACCAAGGCGATACTGTCTGTCCAAAATTATTCACCGCCCCCTTCCGGAACGTCATGCAAACATTGGAATGGGATAATATGGGAGTGAAGATCGGTGTTCGGCAGTTACACAATCTTCGCTTTGCAGACAACATCTTCCTTGTAACACCAAACATTAGCCAAACGGAAGGTATGATTGCTGCCTTTCATAAAGCCGATGGAAAAAGTGGTGTTCGACTAAATCTCACAAAAATGATGTTCATGAGGAACGGATTGGTTTCGTATGCCCCATACACGCTCAACGGAACGAATATCTCCGAATGCTCCAGTTATATCTATCTAGGTCGGGAAATCAACATGTTGAACGACTTTACTCCAGAGTTGAGCAGAAGGAAACGAGCGGCTTGGAAGCTTTCAAGAGCATCGAGGATGTAGTGAAAAGAACAAAGAACACTCGATTCCGTGGCCACCTTTTCGACTCAACGGTACTTCCTGCGTTAACATATGCGTTAGTGCCGTTTTTTATATTATATTTATATTTTTTTATAAGAGCCGTTAGTGACTTTCGTAGATTCCTCGGGATGTTAAACGTACTGCAGGAAGACCACCGACCCGATAGTCAGAGTTTTTCACGAAGAGCCTACAAGAAAGATATGATGCTCGACGAGTCCCTAGAGCGAGCAGATCCCACTAGGCTAGCTTGTGTGTGACAAGGAAAAATGGAAGGTTTACTGGAGCTCGCTCGAGTCACTCGACGATCAACGGGACTACAGGTGATTCGATTGATAAAGAATCAACAACTTCTTGAAAACCCACTGTTTTAACATGCCTTCTAGTGAGGAAGAACCGCTGATTGGAGTCACACATGGTTGATGACTGCACCACCTCGTATCAGCAATCAATGAGAAGGTACGAGGCGAGATCACGTGTGATCTCTCTGCACTCCTCTCTGCTATTCTAGGATTCCTGACATTTACTGCTTCCAGGCTCTTAAGAAGACAATACTGCCGAAGCGTTAGCTACCGTTGTGTTTTATGTGTTCTTTTTGGAAGGAAGTAAGCGTCTGCTGAATAACAACTTTACGATTGTTGAGAAAGAAAGCGAGATATTTATAAAACAATGCCGAGATTAATAGAAAGTCGATCTTGGGAACTGTGAGAAGATGCACCAGCAGAATACTTTTGACTTGTGAAAGAAGCGCTGTCACTAGGCCAAGAAATTGTTTTAGCTAGACAACAACCCACTTTCTCCGCCTCTGCATTCAACACTGAGTTGTGCCGAGGTTCATAAAACGAAAACATCTTCGCAAAATATGTGGCCAACCAGTGGATAGCCAACAAGTACGAGGCATCGAAATGGAAATGAAAAAAATTACTCCGCGCCGCACTATGAAGCAAACAGAGCGAAATGTTCGCAGGAAAGATGAAATATGTGACGAAGGAACATTTTTATGCTTTGTATTTGGAGGATGATCTTTGGAGGAGAATAGTTGGCGGATCAATATTGATACGCAGTTCTACTAGGTTTAATGCTAAAATAGCCTTCAATACCTGAGAGTGCGCGCTTGGTATTAGAATTGGGCCCAAGTTTTACACCATCACAGCTCCATTTCTAAAACAACCTTGCGTAGGATAGCAAGCATGCAACTTCTATGAGCTTCAAGATCGACTCCGCTATCAGGCCAAGCAAGAAACATCAAATAGAGATAAAAATCAAGAGGCGGCGACACTACCACCATCTCCTTTCCCATAAAAACGCTTTTTAGACAGCAGGACCCTAACGACGGAATTGACATAAAATTCCGCATATTTTCGGACAGCGTTCTCAGGACCCTTAATCACTACCGCGCCAGAAGGTTTATCTCTAACCTTACAGCAGCACAAAACTGTGGCATGCGAAAAATTAGAGAATTCATTAGAGGATCAGAACTAGAAAACAATAAGATTGTCCGTTATTGATAAGAGGGAGAGTTCGCAGTTATTCCTCGCTAGTTAGATGTTGAGATAACGGAGGAACATCTTAGTGATGCTACTCTCTATCAACCATCCTTTGAAAAGGAATACAAACGTCAATGCCGAAAGCTAATCAATGAGTCAATATGGAGAAGGCAATCATCCATTATTTTGCACCATAAGATAAGCAGACCAACATGTCATCTTATACTTATTAAAACATATATGTTAGTATCACCAGATAACCTCCCCTCAACCAATTCATCATCATTCGAGGCTAAACCCATCGTCAACTGTGCAGACAAACCAAAATAGTTTCTAAGCCTAATACTTACCCAGTTACTCAAACATATTCCAGCTCACCTTGCGAACACCCAAATGTTAGTAGAACGTCTACGTAACGCGTCTCCTAACAGCGCGATCCTAGGACGTTACCGCGCTGTACACCAACGTGTCGAATGACTCCGCAATGCAAACCATCTTCGAACTCCTTGTTGAACATGAAAGAAGAATAAATATGCATGGCTTGCCCATCCAGCAGCTAATGGCTCTCTTAAACGAGTGCCTAAACTGCTCGATTTTCACATAGTCTGGGAAACAGTACGCGCAAAGAAAGGGATTGGCAATGAGACAGATACTGGCACCAAGTCTCGCCATTGCATTTACGTGCGTAAAAGAAGCCCTGTAGATGTATAAATGACTATTTTGTCATTTTCCCTTCGCATGAGAGGCTGTACAAATGCTTTGGTTTACTGAATGAGATTAAAGTCACCCGTCAGAAACCGAAAGAACGTTGGCTTCCATTTCTTAGCGTTCAAATTAAGTTATCAGATAGCGGTTATATGATAAAGTGGTACCGAAAAAAAAACTAAGTAACAACAACATCGTTCATTTCCACTTTTCCCTCCCCTCGCCCACAAAGAGGGCTCTTGCGAGAAACATGTTTCGAACAGCCACCTCTGTGTGCACAATCAATGAACTAAAGGAAGAATCGCGCGACTTGGTTCGGCAAATAGCCATCTCCAATGGCTACGAAATAGTAACCCCACGAGACAAGTCTAGGAGATCGACGCGCCCACGCGAAATACTTGGCCAAAAGAAGGTTCCGTTTATGCTGCCTTTCATTAGCAATGAAGTAAGCGTAACTATTAAACGATACTTAAGAAGGGCAGGTCTAGCGGAATCGGTAGCGGTTGTTGAAATCCCACCAGATACTCTTTGTAGTCAGTTAGTTCGTAATCGCCTATATGACTGTCTATGAATGTGCTCTTTTGGAAGGAACGGTGACTGAATGAATTCAAGCACGATGTACCTGATATCTTGTAAGACTTGCAGATATTGGCGAAATGGGCAGAAATGTATCCGTATAAAAGAGCACCTAGATGGCAAACGAAAAACAAGAAAAGGTATCCCACAAGGGACGCATAGAATACAGAAGCATAACGGAGACGATTTTGATATAAAAGTCGCTATACCGACACGGGATTCCAAAACACCAGCGCAAACTTCTTGAGGTGTTTTCGATAAACGCCAACAACCCTAGGATGAATAGCATGGGATAGGGCCCAGAGATCACATGTGACCTCGCCCGTAGCTTCGCATCGGTTGCTGATATTAGGTGGTGCAGTCGTCAACGATTTACGACTCTGATCAGCGGCGCTTTCTCACTGAAAGGGGCGTAAAAACGGTGGATTCTTTCGAGAAGCTCGTGATCATGCGATTGCTATTTCGATTTTCATTTCTTTATATGTGTTATTGAGGCGTTTATTGTAGTAAATTGCCTCTCAATATACCCTTCCAGGTTGTGAAGAAGGCGATTCTACCAAAACGTCAGCTACGATTGCGTTGTATGTTTGTTGCTGTATGGAAGTAAACGTATGCTGTTTAACAACCTCGCGATTGCTAAGAAAGAAAAACCACGACTCCATAGTCCAATGCTGGAAAGTCGATCCTGGGTACTATATAGCACTAATTGCAAAAAATGCTACACCCAATAGAGAATGACTAGGAACCAGACAACAGTAGGATTTATTCTACCGGTCCTTTTAGTGCATCTATACTCTCTGACAAACACTATTCCTCTTAAATGGCTTGAGCTTATCCAGTGAATAGGGGTATATCATCATTCGATTAGCGAATAATTTTAAAACAATAAGCATAGGTCATCTGAAGTGGTTTCGACATGGAATGAACTACTTGCGTATTTCTCGAAAGTTGAACAACAATAGCAATTGCAACAACATCTTGACATTCACTTGTCATATCTATTCGGCGATGTCAACCAAAAGTAGTCAGTTGCTGAGCATGGCAATCACGAATTTCAGTGACGTGCATGGTAGTAATGGGAAAGGTGCGACGTTGTGAACAAGGAATCTTGATTATTCTGGAGATCGAGCGATTATATCGCAGTTCAGAGATGCGTTTCCTTAGCGTCACTGCTTAAGACGATTCGTAACGTTTCTCTGATACGTCGCTGCATGATCGACTGTTGTTGTAGTGAGGTGTCGCTAAAACAAAGATTTTATTTTTTAAATGTGTTGAAAAAAAAACACCTTTACTTCTGTCTAAGGTTGTTAAAGATTTTTCTCGGAGTTCCTTTCATACTTACTCTCTGAGAAGTGTCTTTTTTTAAAAAAAATACACCAAAAAACAAGTGTCATTTTCTTACTGGAAGAAAATAGATATCACAACCGATGGTACCTGACCTAGAAGTTATTGAAGGAAAAACGTCATCGAGAATCAGAAGGCAATCGTCCGGATTACTGATATCGGATATGGAATGTACGTGTTCTTGTGCTCTCGGCACACGAAACGTACCTTCCTCTGCATTAGTGATGTCTGCAAAAATGCTATACAAAAAAAGAGCGAACAAAAAGAAAGAGGGAGAAAAGAAAAAAAGGAGAGCCTAGTAGGCAATTGCTTATACCTTTCCTGGCTATGCTTGAAAAGTTTTGTCCACTGTTTATTAACAGTGCTAATGTTCTATTTGGGAACTTTCCGGTGGATATTACCATAAGGAAATTGATGACAAAATCACTGCTAATGGAAGAAATTAAGTAACCAAAAAATCTTTCATTTCAAAGATTAGCACTGGTTCCGACAATTACGATTTCTGCTCACACGAATTCCTCAAGCTGCACAGGGTAATTCATGAGCGATAACTGTGTCTGTGTCTGCTATCCAACAACCAACTTAAATACTTACAACAAATATACAGTATGTGTTTAAATGAAGCTGTTTCTTATGCGAACACAAATCGATTTATCAAGTTTTATCTGCTGGGATTATGAAAGTGTTTGGCTGAGTAGATCGCATCTCAATTTGACCTTTCCAGGCTCTGAAGAAGGCGAAACCGCCGAAACGTCAGCTATTGTATCCTAATAAATCCCATAATAACAACCTCGTGTCTGCTCATCGAAAAAAAACATCGGATTATCAGTCAATGCCGAGGTTAACAGAAGGTCGGTTATGGGTATCATAATTGTCCTAGTCAAATGCTGTTGTCCCACGGAATGTGAAGCGCTTCGCAGACAAACAAGTTCATAACTGAACTTCATCACGAATATCACCCAAAATGAATAGAATTCACAGAACAACTCTGGTATGAGACGGAAATGATTGGAGGCTTTGCTAGCAATCACTCAAACTGTTCCTTGATTTATCGAAAAACATACTAGAAATGGACTCAATTTTGAAAAACAAAAGTGGAGAAGTATACCATGTACGGTGCAAAATACAGCGTGGCCTATTGCTCAGTGCATTTGCGCAGAGACCAAAAACCCTCAGTAATTTATCATTGAATAACATGTTGACAGATAATCCGAAAAATCTCTTGTTTAACATTCATTAAGTTATAAATCGTTTCGGATTACGGTTTCCGGGTTTTCACGTCTTACCCGCTGCACCACCGAGGCCCTTGCTTTGCCTACGGTGCAAATCGTAATCACCTCTCAACGGATGTGATCTGGAGAGCAGAGATCGGTTGTGTTTCACATAATACCCTGCCATGAAACGAGACGGCGAATAAGAAGTAAAACATTGTGATTTTGACAAAAGCTTCAACTTAATTGAACTCAATGCTGATTCGTGATCAACAAATCATCCTCGTTGACGGGTAATTGTTGACAGCACCACTGAGGTAAAAAACTCGCTGAAAAAAGGCGAAGCAAAGAACTCGGTGATGCAGTGGTTAACACGTGAACAGCTGGAAAAGGCAATCACGGGTTCGAATCTCTATTGGGATCCGAGTTTTGCGAGTATCTCAGCGTCACTGCACGTGTATTTCACATAATGCCTCATGAAACGAATAATAGGCAGTAAATAAAAAGTCAAACATTTCGGATAACGAACAATATCTATTTAAGCTTACCTCATTTGCCTCTGTTTTATTCATTTTCGAATTCTTAACACTTGTAAAGTGATTGGCTTTCCAACAAGAAAATCAACGGCGACGAATTTTTTTCATATATAGTTTTAGATGCTCACAGTCGAGGAACCGCCAGTCCTTGCTAGGCTCGTATGGTAAGCATGGATGGTCGTCGAGCAATTTTTGAATAAGCACACGAGCGACGTCCAGGTCGCATTCAGACTCCAAATTAATCACTCCAATTTCAAAACCTGAAAGCGTGTTTTCAGCACAGAAAATGAAGAAAGAGGTAGACAGAACCTAAAAAGTCTGCATTGGTCTTCGTTCTTCTCAATTTTGCGCAAGAAACAAAGCAGAGCAAATAAAGTGCACCCTAAGTAGCATGGAATTCTCTGCGACCCTAAAGTTCGTTTTAAATAATTTAAAAATCAACACCGTAAGGAGTGAGAAAACAATAATGGCGAAAAACAACAAGTCGATGAAGATTAGAATAGCCAGTTCGGTTTCACTGTATCTCAAAAGGTTCTACCTTTGTTACCTCCTATAGCTCTACCTACCTCAATTCCTCAACCTCTACCTCAATTCTACCTCAATTCTTATATACGTTTTAAGAAAAACGAACCTGTATTTTTTAATCTTTCAAATGAATCCTTGTAGGCATCATAGTCTAGACGAGCAACAACATTTACTGACATCTGCACTATCACCGACGTCGACTGAGCCTCAACAAGACTATTAATTGCTTAAAATCTCCTTAAAATAAAAAATACTTGTCAACCGAGAACGAATTATGGATGATTTTCCTCTTAAAGAAAAGGTTTCGAATCGAAACACTACGTTGTTCAATACTCACCTGGGAGTCCTTCCTATCGTGTCTTGTGTTTCTACGAGCCAGATTAGCAATAAAGGCGAGTTTCTTTTCCCTTCGAAGCATTGGGACCTAAAAGAAACAGGTTATGATGCTATAGAATTATGAGCAATAATACAACTAGCTGACTTAGCACCTAGTAATTATTCGGCAAGCATTGACAAGTTTAATTACAAAACATATATTACTGGAGAAGAAAAGGTTCTTGGGTGCTGAACTGCAATGCACGATGGAGGTCATCGCATGATGATCCCAGGAGATAATATGCTTGACATTTCGATCCAGAAAGCTAGCTAATAATAAATGAATGGTAGGGCCTGTTAGCATTCCGTAGACGGCATACTCAGTAGGTGGCAAGCTGGTAACGACGTCAAAATTCCTGCTATAACATTATAGGAGGTAAAAAGGGAAAGACAATCTTCCTTTTCAGAAATTACTAATTAAATGGAAGCTGTATTGGAGTTCTCATGATTCATTACGGTTCTTAAAAGCAGGTCATTTAAATGTACAGTTTTGTATGTTACACCTATAGAAGTATCTCAGCGCAACACTTTTAACCCACTCTCAAAAAACTTTCAAAATAAAATGGTAAAAAAATTTAAAGGATAAAGGATAAAGCTTTCGGCATTGATCAGTCCTGAGTAATGCGCCATGAATTCAACTTCATTAAGTACTGTTGGAGGTGACTGAACGCATATCTGGCCTTTACAATAACTCGTGGTGGCCTACAGATGTGTCGAGTCAGTGCTGCTATCCTCCCAGACAAGTCCGGTACCAATTTGCCAACCCCAGAGAGATGGAAGGTTTGATGGGCCATAGGTGCGGAGATCGATCCCGTGTGTGTGTCGGAGGGCGCCTCCGACCATTGCGCCATACGCACGCTAATATAAATTGCTAAGAGAATGAGGATTAGTAACAAGAACATTCAAGCTGATGTGGCCAATATGGATCATGGAATTAGAGGGCAATAAAATTGGTACCAGACTCGTCTCTCTCCAGACAAGTCTGGTACCAATTTGCCGACTCCGGAGGGATGGAAGGCTTGGTGGGCCATGGGCGCCGTGATCGATTCCATGTGCGTGTCGCAGCGGTGCCTCCAACCACTGCGCCACACGCCTAAAATATATTTACTAGGAAAAACCTCCTAGACGGAATTTTATTAAGCAGCTGCAGATAATGGAGGAATAAGTGAAATACCAAATATCATTCTTTTTCTTGAAAGAACACATATTATTGCATATTGATTAGTTATTCCGTTGTTAAAGGAAAATCGGTTTTCCAAATATTGTCATGCTCTGTGCTAGCTGATAAAGATACCGGCCGCTGCAGGATGGATTGTCCGATGATAAACAAACGATTACCAACGGACATTCACAATCAACAACAAAAGAGCGTTGCCGAATGAACTTCCTTCAGTGGAGCGGTGCTCCACTGGAACCGACTCTCTGAGATCATCAAGTGCCAGATCAGAAGAGCGAAGAACTGTTGACAATCGACTCGCATCAATACGGCTCTCAGGGAGGGGAAGTCGCCGAAACTTTTGCCAAGTGAAGTGATTTTATTAACACCGTGCTAGCTTATCAATAATAGAACACAAGCAAACATATTTGCTCTAACTTGCTGGAAAAAAGTTTTTTATCATACGTAATTGGATTACTGAGCTAACACGAAATCATAAAAAGGTTTATTCGGTTGACTTCTTAACGTCGTCGTCTTCCTCAGAGCAGATGACTCAACTCTCGCGTCCACAGTCGTTTGCTCTCTCAATATGGTTTCTCCGTTGTTTTACCGAGTAGACCTTCTTTAGCTGAGCACCGCTTGAATGAAGCAACTTCATCCGGCGGCGCTCCATTATACGGGACCTGTGTTGGTGAAAGTAATTGCCGGTCGCTATAGTTTTAAGAGAGATACGTCTTCATATAATTCAACTTTTATGTACACAATAAAAATCGACTGTACGAGAATTCAATATAAGCCGTATCTGCTTCGTATTTTACTTACTGGACGGAATTTTTACTCTGGAATCCAACCACAGTCGTGTAAAAAACTACCCCGTTCGTTGTCACTGTGTCTGCCAGCTATTTAGACTAGATTACCACTTTTCCACCACGGTTCTACCAGGTATGTTGGCAATTCATGGATTCTACTTACGGTTTAGCTTAGTTTCCGGATTAAAATACATGTTGTGCTTGTTTTCCGATATTTCCAACTATTTGCTATATGATAACACAAAGCGTAGTCTTAACTCTTTTATTTACTGCCTTTTTCTTCTTAATGGCAGGGTATGTTGTGAAATGTAACTCGTATGAAGTGCTGAGATATTTGCAAAACTCCGGACCACAGGTGTATGCAGTGGAGAACGAACACGCGCTGTTGTCCTTACCGGGGAGCAGCGCACTTCACCACTACACCATCCGGGTCCTTCGATTTGCATGTATCTCAGCTAGTTCTATCGATCTTTTTGCCATCAGCAATCACCCGTCAACGGGATTGATCTGGAGAGCCAATATCGGCATTGAACCCAGTTAAGCTGAGGCCTCGTTATAATCACAATCTTAACTCTTTTATTTACTGCCTTTACAAAGCGTAGTATTTCCTACGACTGACTTTCTGTTAACCTCGATATTGATCAAATAATCCTTTAAATTTCAAGAAGAAATTCAAGGACTAAGAAAAACACTGCAAACTGTAGTCTAGCAGAATTCCTTTTTTTAAATATGAGATAATGAGAAGTCGGAACACTTGCAACGCAATAAGACAAATTTGGATCGGTCCTTATGTCAACTTTGCCTTGTAATAAAGTTGAATCATGGCATATGATAGCAAAACTCAGATGGAAAGAAAATCTCAGTTGAAAGAAGAACAAATAAATGTATTTCACCTTACTATGGAAAGTGAGATGAATGCGAGACGCTGCAAGGAGACATGGTTCACCGTCAACCTTAACTTTGAAAATAATCTATTGCGTCATTATTATAATTTCAACAATACTGGCAACATAATAATAGTGAAGTAATAATACTATGAGAGACATGTGGCGTAAGGGTTCGAGGTAATCTGCAATAAATACGTGTTCATTGGTTCGAACCCGCATCGATGGCTCACCAAGCCCTCCATCCATCCTGGAACTCCAATTTTTTGCATTTTTGTCCGCGAAAATAGCATCACCAATTTGGTTCGGTAAGATACATTGGTAGACTACCGCATGTTATTGTATAAACTGATAAGTGTTCAATCATGTCTACTATGCGACGTATGGAGTTGAATGCATGGCGTATCCTCAAGGCTTGATCAATGCCGAACACTTTATCCTTTATCTTTTTGATAATACTATTAAACGCGAGCATAATATGCAGTGTATGTAAAGTGTGTTTACCTACTTAAACCAGCGATTTTATAGAATATTAAAGCTTCCTGGAGAAACAGCAGGAATATTGTCGATTTTCCCTCGAGTTTTCAGAAGCTCTAAAAGTTTATTTTATAACTCTCCAAGGAATCGATCAATCTCCTAGAAGAGAATAACTCATTCTGCTCTATTAATTGTCATAAAGCATAAAAGGATAAGGCGGAAGGCATTGGTCAGCCCTTCATCCCTTCATGGGTGAACCATGCATTCGATTTCGTTGGTACGGGTTATTGAATACATAGTTTGCCTATAAAATGACTTTCAGAGGCCTACTGATGTATTAAGTTAGTTTTGCTATCCTCCAAGAAAAGTCTGGTATGTATTTGTCGTTTCCAGAGCAATGGAAGGACTTGCTGAGCTTGGGCGTGAGAACGAAGCAGGGACCAACCGTGTACTCAAGAGCACCTCTGAGCATTACGCTACACGGACCGTTATAGAACATCGCAGAGTTGATTAAATGCAGAATAAAATTTTTAGCACCGAAACAGGACACGGACGCTACTGTAGACAATCCTGTACTTATCATACCTGCATAGGAATCGCTTTATAGGTGAGAACATTCACTTCAGAACATTGCGCTAATCGCTCACCTTTACCGCCCATTTGTAATGCAGCCTAAAACAACATTAGTGATTTTTCTTCAGTGCAAATGAAGTTTAGTTGATTTCATCAGAACAAGCGACGTTGTTACGAGTTCTCACTTTTTCTTACACTATCTTATTTTTTCTTTTTTCTTTTCGTTTTGTAAATGTGGTCCAATGAACTCTTTCAATTCGGTTTGCATTATCGTCATAAACTATATAAAAGTTCCGAAGCTTTCGGCATTGATCAATCCTTGAGGGATGCGCCACGCATTCACCTTCATTATCGCTGGAGGTGATTGAATGCATATCTGGCCTTTACAATGACTGGCGGTAGCCTATCGATGTATCGAGCCAGTGCTGCTATCCTTCCAGACCAGTTTGGTACCAATTCGCCGACCCCGGAGTGATAGAAGATTTAGTGGGTCATGGGTGCGGGATCGACTTCACGTGTGTGTTGCACCGCGCTTCCAATCGCTACGCCACACGCTCCCTTATAGAATATATAGTTAATAACATTAATAACCTGTATCACCTGCAATTCCGTTGATCGTCGAGTGACTCTAGCGGGCGCCAGTAAATCGTCCATTTTTCCCTGTCGCGTGCAAGAATAGCGCAGTGGGTTCTGCTCGTTCCAAGGGCTCGTTAAGCATTATGTCTTTCTACAAGGCTCTTTGTGAAGAACTCTGATCATCGAGTCGGTGGTCTTTTTTCCGACCCACTTTATCTTCGACTATTTGGCGTGCAGAACGGCATCTTTGATTTCCGATTGTTGACGCAGTTCGGAGCTTCCGATCCCATCTTTTACTTGTGTAAAACGTGATACTCCTAGCATCGTTCCTTCGACTGCCCGTTCGATAACACTGAGTGACCTTCCATTCTGCTTACGCAGCGACCAGGTTTCTGGTGCATACGTTAGGGCAGGAAGTAACGTTGAGTCGAAAAGGTGGGCACGGACTTGTGTGTTCTTTGTTCTCCTCACTCGTTGTTCTTGAAAGCTCTCCAAGCCGCTCGTTTTCTGCTCAACTATGGAACTAAGTCACTCATCATATTGATTTCCCGACCTAGATAGATATAACTGGAGTATTCGCAGATATTCGTATCGTTGAGCGTGAATGAAGCATGCGAATCAAATCCGTTGCTCATGAACATCGCTTTTGTGAGTGTAAGATTTAGTCGAAGTCCAATATTTCCACGGGCTTTATGAAAGTCGGGCAGCATTCGTTCCGCTTGCCTAATGTTTGGTGTTATAAGGACGATGTCATCAGCAAAGCGAAGATGGTGTAACTGTCGACCATCGACTTTCACTCCCATATTATTCCATTCCAATGTTCGGATGACGTTCTCTAGGGTGGAGGTGAATAATTTTGGCGAGATGGTATCGCCTTGCCTAACTCCTCTTTTGACTTCAATGTCAATGCCGTTGTGGGATGGTGAAATCTTGGTTGTGAAATTTTTGTACAGCTCACGAAGAGCTTGAGGGCTTCCTAACTATCAAGAGTTTCCATGTCTGCTTCTATCTCATTCGAGTTAATGGCCTTCTGTAAATCGATGAAAGTGAGACAGAGCGGTCTTTTGCACTTTCGCGATACTTCAATTATGAAAAAGAAGAACACAGTATAGTATTATTATTCCTTTGAATACCTGCCTTTATATGAAATCGGTAAAATTAATTGCCAATAATATTGTGCCAATAATTGTAATTATGCCAGTTAAAAGCTGTTGCAAAAAAAAGATGGATAGAAGTAAACGAAGCCTCTAAAAAAAATAATGTCTGAATAGTAATATTCAGGCCAGTTTTCCTATATGGATGATCTTGAGCCGATTAGTCTCATCCGAAAGCCTGGAAGGGATTTTTCGAATTTCAGCCAACAGGAGAAGCCCAGCGCCTACTTCTGAAGAGTAGGAAATGCTAGCCACGAAAATAATTTGTTCGTCAAATTAGAGCCTAGTGGCTTAACGGCAGTTTCCCCCTCAATAGAAACGATTAGAATAGAAAGTTTTACGGTACTTGACTTCACAAATCAGTTCTGATGCACCGTAGGTATTTTATCGTCCACCGATCAGTTATCATGGATTCCAAGTGATAAAAGTGGATCTGAACAGACCAGAGTCGCAGTGGTGAATCCGAGAACTTCGATTTTGCCGTCACAGCAGCTCGGTTTCATTGCGTCGCCAGTCGATTCACTACCCCATGGTATCGTACCACCGGCATAGTAAGTGATATTGTGGAAAAGAATGCAGTGTAATTTCAACTCCTTTAACCGAGGAGTGATATCGACTCCATCACACTGAAAGAATGAGCTAGAAATTGAGTAAAGTTTAGAAGTATTACTCTTACAACTCTAATGCACTTGATTCTCGAGTTAGTATATTCTGATAAGACGACTTTGTGAAAGTCTTTTTTAGTGGATAAATCAAATGATTCTTCCGCTCAATCTTGTTTGGATCGCTGTAGCAATGTCATGATATTGCCTTCGAGAAAAATCCGCTCACTCATGGAAAAGACTTCCTACTTGATATTCAGAGAAAAGACCAAAGTCTTCAAGGCTTAACAGCTCAGATAGCATCCTACTTTTTACTTAAAAGTCTGTGCTTACATTCTAAAAACCTCTAGCAATGAAAACAAGGAAAAACGCTTATAGAATAGTTTTAAACAAGTGTAGGAACGCATATAACAATCTTAGAACTGAGCAGAGAAAAATAAAGAGGGAGTGGTAAAAGGAATCAGTTTTTGCACACATTTTTTCTTAAAATAAGAAAAAGATGAAGTGCGATTTCCCACACACATTTCATCGACGACACGCTTTACTTTAGGTGTTAGATGCGATTTTTCCACAAGACATCGGCAAAATCTCAGTTTCACTTTTTTGGAACAAGCTGATCAACGATCAACTTCAGAAGGCAAATCGGTAATCGATTTCCAATCGGAGTTTTTGAAGAATAACCTCCAAATGAATGTATTCGGAGAGATCCTTCCATGTTCTCTTAAATAGATCGATCGTACCCAAACCACCGTATGCGATTCGATTCTTCAGTCTGCTATTCAACATCTGAGGATTTGCGCCTAAATGAAAAGTATGGAAATCAACATCGAAATGAAAACGAATGGAAGAGTCGAGGCATTATTAACATAGAATTACAAATAAACTTCGTTTCATTATTGTCAAATGCTGCTGTAATATTACCAAAACTCCGAACCGCAGGTATCTGCGGTGGGAATCGAGCACCCAATTATCCTATCCGTAGGCCTCACCACCAGACCATATCCCCACAGCAGACAACTGTGGTCTGGAGCTTTGCAAACATCTCAGCATCATTGTGATTGTATTTCACAAAATACCCTGCCGTGAAAAATTGTACTAGGCAGTAAATAAAAAGTTGGAACTGTTGTATTAGTGTTTATTCCGTTCGTAGTATCTCGTTCTAAAAAAAATTTAGAAAAAAATCGTAAATTTATTTGTTTAGATTGTTCAGCTTACACGAGGTTGTTGTAGAACTTCTATTCGGCTAAGGCTTCGACATGTTATCCCTCAGAACTAATGATTCGAGTCGATGGTCCACAATTGAAAAGAATAGAGTTGGCTATAGTTAAGAATTTGATTAGAAAAAGTGTTTAGTCAACTAAATTACTAGGAAACCACGAAAAATATGTACGGATTCCCGCATCAAAAAGTACTCGTATTGTAGCGGAACCAATCAATGCGAAAAAACAATGATAGTAGTTGATCAGTATGAAGTATCCGATGACATAGGACTGCGGCTTGGAGTAAAGAAATTTAAGGCACTACTGGGAAGAATTCACGATCAACTGTTCAGCATTCAGAATTCAGAAAAATTCGTACCGTAGTAGAAAAGTTTTGTGTTTTCAACAGGAAGACTTCACGTAATCTGAGATTAGTGGAAAGTGTCCACATAGTTCGGTGGTTGGATTACATGGCAATCTGTACCATTGAAGAAAACCACTGCGTCAGCAATTTTGCAAGCCTGCTTATTCAAGACACCAGCAAGCCATTTTGAAGCCAAATAATAGATGTTTGTAAAAACGATCAGTTCAAGACAATCTACGCCACCGCTTAAATATTTGGACAATAATAAAGAGCCAACATAGATGTTGACGTGATGTTTCACTCTGAGAAGATGAACCTTGCTCTTTAATAACGAACTAATGCACCAAAAATTCGCTTAGAAAATCTTCGTTAGCAAACCAGAAAGAATTGCATTGGAACTGAAAGTCTTAAGTTTGAAAAAGTTGCAACATTTTGTTACTCATTGCTTATTTATTCCATGTAGTTCTTCCAGCTCTAATCAATGTAACAGAAAGATTGCTTCGACCACATTGGTAAAATTTTGTACAGAACTCAGAGCAGGACCCAGTTAAGCTCAGTGAGGATGAAATAACGCATTCAGCACCATGCCTTTTTTCATTGTTCAGATTTCTGAAGACTATTCTGCCCACGGATCCCAGTGCAATACATGGAAGAACCAAGTCTGTACGGGCGATGGTATAATGGGAAAATAAACCGGCTATGAATAGAACTGGAAGCAACTTAAAAAGATTTTGATGCCACAGCCTAATTAACATGTGACAAACATTGCAAGGATTGGAAAAAGTGACGGTATATTTTACGTTAACAATCAAGAACAATGACAGTAATAATGATACAAATAAATGCCGTCATTATTAGTAAAATTCTATTCCTTTTTATTTTATTTCATTTGATCCGCCTTCGTGTCTATTGTGCCGATCCCAGCACTTCTCAAATTCAGTTAGTTTTCTCTTCGGTTGCTGCTTGATGATTTTCATTTTATCGTGAATGTTCTAGAATGCTGGTCAGGCAATTCTCCTTGGAGTCCTGAGATGGCCGGGCTGGAGTGTTCCCAATTGGATTACAGAGAGTGATTTTTTTCCAGGCAAGTACGGTACCAATCTCTCGACTCCGGAGGGATAAGGGGCTAGGTTGGCCCGGAGCAGAATGGGACTAGCTTCATGCTCCTGATGACGGACATCACAACCACTACCACTGCGGTATCCGCCTCTCTACCCTAGTTCTATCCGTTGCCAGGTGTAATTTACACTGACAGCAACAAAAGCTGCGCACATGTGTCTTAGGCTTCTAGACAGTAAATAACAGGGCTTATGATCATGATATGAAAACATTACAGCTCTGGGGTAGGCGAAATCGCCGAAACGTCGGCTAGCGACCAACAATAACAGTAGCAACAACAACAACAACAACGACAACGACAACGAAGACCCATACCAACCTCGCATTTGCTAAACAAGATCAGTTTATAAGATCATGTAAATAAATAGTTCTTATGATCATAGGATGAAAGCGACAATAATAATAAACAGAAACAATGACAATAATAGCGTTAATAGTGATAAATAAGTTGTGTTAAGTGCAACCATAATGGTGCTGAAATGTGCATGCGGTGGGGACCGAACACGGTATTACCTACTCCGGGAATCAGATGTATCGCATTTTTTTCGGTTAGTTTTCTATCTACCAGTGCTATTAGCAATCAAGCGTCACCAGGATTGATTTGGGGAGCACAAATCGGCGTTGAACCCAGTTAAGGTGGGGTGCAGTCAAAATCACAATGTTAACTATTTATTTACTGCCTACCACAGTTCTTCACTGGAGGGTATTGCGTGAAATACAACAGGGTAATGGTGAGATGACAGAAAACTAGTTGACAGAAAGGCTGAACGAAGGACCCGCATGGCGTGGTGGTGAACGCGTTTGTCCCTGAAAAGGACAATAGCACGTTCGATCTCCACCGCAAATACCTGCGGTCCGGAGTTTTGCAAACACCTCAGCATTATTGTGATTGTATTTAAGATAACTTACCGTGAGAGACCTTGGCAGGCAGTAAATAAATAGTTAACGTAGTTACGTTAGGGTTTCAACGTTTGTTTTCCGCTTAATTTTTTTTTATGGCACGGTACAATGTGAAATACAACCATAGAGATGCTGATATATGAGCAAAATTTGGGAGTTCAACTGGTTCTCGAGCCCGCAATTGCCTTTCCATGCACCACACGTGCCATCTACCACCTCAGTCGAGGTCTTTGCTTTATGTTTGAATAAAGGTTGGTGTAGTAAATATCATGTGAGTTTCCTTTAAGAGTAACAGTGGATTGGCAGCCCATTTGAGGTTACAGATTTTACTCATATCTAAGCTTGCCTATAGTTATCTTATTTATACCTGTAATACAATAATCGCTTCATTAACAACGGCAATAACAGGAAGAATAAAATTCTATGTAGTAGAAATAGTGAGAGTTAAAAAGGCATACTTCGACTGTGGTGAAACTGAAGCGCAACATGGGCATCCGCTCCAATAGAGAAATAGTTGTTCATCACGGTGAGAGGCAAGGAGGATTGTACGACGTCATTTAGCTCATCAGCTGCTTCCACAGATGACGAATCATTCGGGTCGACAGATATTTGCCATCTGAAGAAACACGTTTAGTGAGAAATAACGTAGTAAAGAAAGATGAGGAACTTAACTAGACGGAAGTAAGCACATCGAAATCAAGGAAAATAAAATCGCCCCCATGGATTTACAGTAGAGGTCACATGACTTGTTCAACAGCTCTTCAGTGAGATCCTTGTTCAAATGGTGTAACCAACTATCTAATGAAGATGGAAAATTATAGTTATATCATTAGCCGTCTTTTACTCTAAAACACTCGATGTCAGTAACTCCCACGACCGACTTTCTATTAACCTCGGCTTTGATCAAGTAATTCTTCATATTGTTTTTTTTTCTCGTATTCCTGAGTATGTCGCGTGAAGATCATTGGAAGCCTCATAGAAAGCGGTGAGTGTGGAAAGCTGTGTTTAATGTGATTAAAATCTTGGTTTAGCAATATTTCGAAACCGACTTTCTTTGAACCTCGGTATCACTAATCAATATGTATTCTTTCTTTGATGAGCTTACACGAGGTTGATAATGATATTTATTTATTTTCGGCTAACGTTTCGACGTTATCGTCTTCCTCGGAGCCGTCTTAGTCGAGACGAACGTGTCGAGTTTCGAGAAGATGGCTCACTGAGGAAGACCTGACTCGACACGAAGGCGAAGCTGCAACGTCAAGACGAACAACAAGCATGGACCATCGACTCTGATCATCTGCTCTGAGGAAGACGAAGACGTCGAAACGTTAGCCGAAAATAAATAAATATCATCAACAACCTCGTGTAAGCTCATCAAAGAAAGAATGCATCTTGGTTTAGTGTTTTCTCTGTTTGGTTATGGAGGTGATTGGCCGAATAGATTACTGTCAACTTGACCTTTCCAGGCTCTGAGAAAGGCGAAATCGTCAGCTTGTACGTAAACAAAGAAACAAAGACACTCGATGTCGCTAATACTTTAAAGTTTTCGAAGCTCTTTATGTTTCAAGTGTTGCATAGTTTGAAGTATACCATATCTTGAACTCAACTACTCCAGAAAGAAAATCTCGAGTAAAACTGATAAGCCTCCAAATGGTTTAAAGCCTCACCGTGGCTGGCCGGTGCTCCAAACTGTCGAACTGCGATGCACAGCAAAGGATTTATCTTCCCCGCAAGGCCTCCTATGCTGGGGAGTTTAGTCGCAACGTGGCAAATTTCACTCTGATCCCCAACGGTCCGCGACCGTCTCTAGTGATGATACGAGAAACGCTCCAGCTGGGCAGACCTCGGGACTCTAGGAAAGTACAACTGGCTCACCGGCACGTTGGCGCCTTCATCTGCCAACGTCGGTCAGTGATACCAGCAGTAAGTGAAAATCAAATCTGCAGTCACACAGTGCATTATTGGAAACGAACAAAATGAGCACACGTACGACATGCCGTGGAAAACGCTTCTTACTCTGCTCCTATAACAGCAGAACAGTCTCCTCGGCCTACAAATTTTATAAGGCCGCTGGTCGCATCAAATTCCATATAATCACCCTTTAACAAAACCAGAAAGACTGACATGCACCAATTAGATGATGGGACCATGATATTTTAACCACTTCACGTAAAAAACCGCACACTACCTAAAAACGCTTTAACCATGCTTTCTGAAAAAATGCCAGCTCACACTGGGTATAGCCTGAATGCAAAGCCCAGATCTTCAGAACCTATCCCATTTTGAGATCAAGGAGGTTACATAATCATAATCGGTAGCAAAACGAAAAAGGTCCGGTCAAGTAACAAGAACAAATCACGGGCAAAAAGAACAATGTGATGGATTTCAAAAGAAAGCAACTGTCCACTACGACTACCAACCATAGGATCTGCAGAGGTGTTCACGGCTAAGCTTAACTATCTGCATTCGCAGATGGAAATTTTAGGACAACAGAATAGGCTTCGCGATGTAACCATGTTCGAAATAGATCGCTACCATGGATGACGATAGCGCTGGAAACAAACGAATGGAAAATGCGCTCAGGCCCGTGCTACTAGTGAAGATTAGCCACTCAAGTATAAGTAATTATGTGATAGAAATAGGACACAAAATAGAAAGGAACAACGAGCAGCAGGGGCACTACCACCACCTCCATTTCCTCGGTTATTCTTTAGACAGCAAGACCCAAACGACGAAGTCGATATAAAATTTCGCATTTTTTCGAACGAAACTCTTAAAGTCCTTAACCACTACCGCGCGAAAAGATTTAGTTCGAACCTGACAGCTACGCAAAAATCTGGTATGCGACAGGTTCGAGAGCTAATAAAATCAAAAATTATTAGGCTATCAATTAGTGATAAGGGTGGAGAGTTTGTAGTAATTCCTCGCCAGTTAGATGTCGATATAACAGAAAAACATCTCGAAGACGCGTCTCTTTATCGCGCATCTACTGAAAAGGAATTCAGAAGTCAAAATCGAAAACTGAACAGCGAATGGGTCAAAACGGCAAGCGCAGCAGGTTTAA
>UYYA01005069.1:0-17885 GCA_900624975.1 Angiostrongylus costaricensis
CCCCAGACAAGTCTGGTACCAATTTGCCGACCCGGAGGGATGGACGGTTTGGTGGGCCATGGGCGCTATGATCGATTCTACATGTGTGTTGCAGGGCTCCTCCGACCACTGCGCAATACGCGATTAGAATACATATATCATACAATGCAGAATTTCCAAAAATGCAAATCTAAAATCTAAGCTTATCAAAGAAAGAATGCAAATATTTCAGATGTAGAACATCCGCTAATGCGATGTCGCTTGTACAACGTTTCTATGGTCGGTGGCCCTCACCACTCGTCGTTCATCAGTCAGCGTCGGCTCTGCGTTACTGATGAAACATTGCTTGCTTGGATTATTGCTCATCTGTTCATCAACCTCTTCGCTTTGGTCAGCTTATGAGTGTATTTTCAGAGACAGAAAGAGCGCCGTTTAACGAGGTACCTTACTTCTGAAACAACCACAGTGATGCATTGTGGTTGTTTCAAACGTAATACCCTGCTATGAAAATTCTAATAGGCAGTAGATAATAGGTTAACGTTGTAACTTACTTGCTTAATTATACGTTCTTTCCATGTGTCCTACGGGCCATTGCATTAAGATGGTGGCTTTTGGGTGCAAAATCGGTCGCAACTTGAGCATCACCTGAGGACTTTCCTCTTCACTGATATGTTCAATGATGGCAGAGTATTATTTTTCTTTGAAACCGGGATCTCCGTGTTACGTGTATCAGGTTCTCACCACAGGGAATCCTGTATGTATGAGAAAAATCTGGTCTCTTTATAGATCGTGCTCTTCAAAAAGACAGCAAATAAAATTAGATAGTGAATCCCATGTTTAGTCCATTTGATGCTGGAGCATGACGCAAACGTAATAAGTTAATTCAACGAACAACTAATAAGCAAAATATCGAATTTTATGAGATAAGGTGAGTTTAAGTATATCTAGAAGCTTCGTTTCAGTATTTGCAAAATGAACAACTCTTTCGAAGTGCTGTTGTTAATCCATTAGAGACAAATGCCAACAAATCCTAGGTCAAAATGTTTTAGTATAGATAAAGGGGTAAAGGATAAGGCTCTCAGCGTTGATCAATCCCTGAGAGACGCACCATTCATTTGACTTCATTAAGTGTCGTTGGAGGCAATTGAATGCATATCTGGCCTTTACAGTGACTCACTGTGGCCTACCAATGTATCGAGCCAGTGCTGCTATCCTCCCAGACAAGTCTGGTACCAATTTGCCGACCCGGAGGGATGGACGGCTTGGTGGGCCATAGGCGCGGGGATCGATTCCACGTGTGTGTCGCAGTGGCGCCTCCAACCACTGCGCCACACGCGCCGCTTTCATATGGATATTAGAATGAATGGTCATTAGTGCTACTTTGTCAGCCAGCCAGTTTATGTTGAAATCATAACATGGAGTCGTTTTGAAGCATTGGTAAGTCGTCAATAGAGTTAGCCTCTCAACACTGTTCCACTAGTGAAAGCTTTACACTTTGGAACTAGGTTCCTCATGGATTGACAAGAATTCACATGACATCACTTTTATGTAGACTTCTTGATAGAATTTTTAGAATTTTTGTCGATTTGGGTAAAATTCTTTCACACATTAAAGTTCGGAAACCAAGAACACCTCCTAACAATGATGCAGCCTCGAATTTACGCTAAAAGAATGACCACGTGTAGTGAAATTTGAAATGATTTTATGGCAAATAGTTATTGTTGCGCTTGCCATCGGTTTACCTCCTCATCTTGGCTGGCTGATGTTTTCTGATGTCGGGTTGTGATGTATAGCGGGGGATTCATCCCCCCCTGCAGGGTCTCCCAAGCTGAGAAGGAGTCCGTCTTTTTCAGAAAGCCTAGCTAAGAGTAGACCAATACCAGGACCCACCACCGTCCTGGTATCAAAGTCGCATGATGGCAAATCTCCTTCTGATCCACAAGGGCTGCGACTGCCTGTGGTGGTGACGACCTGGCCAGACTTTAGCCAGACTCTCCTCGAGACTCCAGAGAACCACAGTGGCTGAGCCAACAAGTCTCCGGAAAATGGAACTTATGCTATGATCCGCATAACTAGTGGGAACAAGCCAACCAGGTATCCGAGCAAGTAAGTTTTATCGAAAAAACTCATTGAACGAGTTGATGATGGAAGTGGTTTTGGCCGCTGCTTGCAGTTTACAAAGAGCATTTGATGGCCATAATTGCTACTAACCTTTGAGAAACCCTTCGACAAAAATATTCGAAACTCGTTTCAAATACATTTGAAAAAGTAAAGGATCGTTGAATTTGTTTTACAGAAAATGGACAACTTTCAGAGAAAATGTCACTGATAGATCTACTATGCGCTTTTTATGCACAATGGAAGCAAACCAGTTCTCACTGCATCGTGACGAGGGATTAAAGTGAGATGGTATCCGGCAGTAAAAAGGCGGTTATACAAGACCAAAGCTCCCAAACCCTTCTAAGAGCCGAACTTGCAGCGGGAGAGGGTCATTGAAGCAGTTAGTGATAGCATTGGGTAATCGCGGGTTCGAAGTCCAATTGAGGTTCCGAGCTTTGTTCATATCGAGTTTCTTATTATTTTATTTTGCATCGCACCCTGCCATAGAAAAAAGTAGGAAAACATAAAAAATGTGGAAATAGAGAATAAGTTTAGCGAAATATCAACTGCTTTCTCTTCTTGTCACTCGTTCATTCTTCATTTGAATTTTATAAGGTTAATTATTTGTTAGCTATCGCATCGTCTTTTCTCCTCTTTGCAGCACAAAACTAACTTTATTACCGTTGTGACTAATCGAACATACTGTGCGTGTTGTTTAATAGTTAAAGGTGATTTGCAATACACAGGCTCTTTGTTCGATCCCGCTTTAACTTTTCTCACTGAGATATACCTGAAGGGTTTTTTTTTGAAAACGGTTAGAATGGTGACGTGTAAATTGGTTTTAGAGCGAACGAGAAACCTCTAAAAGTCAAAGCAAGGAAAGCGGAAGAAAAATCAAAATGAGCTATTCTTTAACTAATATGAGAAATAAAGAGGTTGGAAAACTGAGAAGGAAAATGTCTTAGAATAGTGCAGGAACGGTGGCACTTTCACAGCGACATTTGAACCTATTCCAAATGATCTATGTCCTTCAAGAGATTGCTTCTTCATGGGAACTTAAAACTGTTAAGGCTTTCTTCGTAGGCACATCAGAGTCATCTATAAAGGCGAATTAAACTGTTCCAGTGATATCACGGTGTTAAGAAATCGTCATTTTCAGGTGGCAATTCAAATATGCTGGTATCGCGCTCTTCTACCGTACATCTACACCAATATAGTAGACCTCCTAATGTCGTCAGCCTACCTAGTGGTGCTCTTCGTTCACCTTATTCAAAATAAACATGCTGATCAAGTATGTTGTGTATGTCGTTTTCTTATCTTTGATCGACTCTTGTTTTAAAAAATTTAGATGTATTGGCGACTCCATTCTTTTATATTGTCAGTTTTATGGTTGTCTCGCAAAGGGTTGTCTCGTGTAACGTATTGGTTAGAGGTACACTGCTGCACTTGTGGTCGTTGGTTGGCTCTTCTCCGTAGATCAGAGGCCGAACGAAAAATGAACTAAGTTAACCATCTTCTAAGGTCGCAAAATTGATACCACATTAGTCTATGAGGACAATAGTGTGATACGATACATCATGAGCCACCACATGTGGTATGCATTGAGTTACCTCTACGATTGCTAATGGAGTCGAATGCATGGTGCATCCCAAAGATTTTGGCCGACCGATGACAAATGCTTTATCCGCTATCCTGTGTAAATCTTGCGAAAAACAGATTTTTACAAAAGATCTTTATATTATTATAGTGCTGAGATATTTGCAAAACTCCGGAATGCAGGTGTCTGCAGTGGGGAACGAACGCGCTATTGTCCTTTCCGGGGAGCAACGCGTTCACCACCACACCATGCGGATCCTTCGTTTCGCCTGTTTCTCAGCTAGTTCTATCGATTTTTTGCCATCAGCAATCACCCGTCAATGGGATTGATCTGGGGAGCCCACAAATCGGCATTGAACCCAGTTAAGTTGAGATTGTAGTTATAATACACCTGCCGTCCGGAGTTTTGCAAATATCTCAGCACTATAATAGTTATATTTCGCAAAACACCCTGCCGTTAAAAAGAATAGGCAGTATATAAAAAGGTTGACATTGATCTTTATATTTGTAGATTGTTCTGCTATTTATTGTGGCCGTCATCGTCTTCAAATGGTACAGTCTTTTTTGCTCTCGTCGACTTTACTGGATTCTGCAGTCGATGTTCGACCGACGCTTTGACACACATACGGTAATTGTTAAGGACGAGTCGGAGTTTCAGCTATAGAACTCATCGTCTATGGATGACCACCGGCTCTCAGGCAGTGTAAACCTCGTTAAATTCGGTGTTTGCAACATTTTAACAACCTTTGTTCACCAATTTCCTGTTATGCTTTCCCTTCTATTAGCTTTATAGCCTATCGTTTTACATTGGGTAGAAAAATCATATTCTATCAGAAATCGAAAAAAAATTGAACCTTTATCTTTAAGAAAAGTGTATCTGAATCAGTCCCTCTTATCACTAGGAAAGACTGAAGAGAGTTTTGCTTAATTTCTCCAGCGATTTCTTTAGATTGAGCTAGAGTTTAAGAAACACTGGCTAATTCTTCAGAATGCATTGAAAGACCAAGCGGTGGTTGTTAAATACTACGAATTATTGGTACATCTTGTAGTAACTCCCACGTCCGACTTTCTCCGACTACGAATTACTGTTGGAATTTTCAATCTAATAAAGATTGCAAGGATCTTCTTTGAACCCGTGGCCGCTATTCTAAATTTTATTTAAGCGATGGAAAAAGTTAACTTGAACGAGAGCATTGCTCAAGAGCTCAGATTCCTTCACTGCTCTTCTTCTTTCTGTCGTCCGTCTTCTTTGTGGTCATACCGCTCAGCGACGCCCACGGGTCGACAGTGGATGATGTGAGAGCAGTGAAAGCGTTCATTGCTGCACCTAAGTTAGAAAAAATTCTCAAAAGAACAAGAAGAAAAAAAATAGTAATGTTCGTGCGATAGCTGAAAATAGGTTAATAAAGAATGTTGTACTCTCATGATTCCTAAACTTGCTCCTGTAAAATTCTCTCAATTCTCCTTTTAACATTATTTTTTCACTTTTCTTTTTTTTACTTCTAGTGGCCTCAAAAAACTTTTTTTCTAAGGTTTCAATGAAAGCTTCTTTTGCGGCAAAACCTTTTCCTGATAATTTCTCTTGCTTTTGCCAAAGAATGGGAAAACCTAAATACCGCTTAAAGGCAGTAAAATTTTTGATCTGTTCTAAATAAATTCGGAAAAAATTTAGCAAGTGTTTTGCGACTGATCCAACATTCTCCAAATATTTGAATTTTTCAAAAGAGAGGTTAACCTGAGACGGTAGGTTCACGTTCCATAGTGGGACCAGGTATTGTAGGATGAGCGGCGTATCCAGTTGGGGCCGCCGAGGATATCGACGTTGATGGAAGATAAGGTGATGTAAGATAAGCCATGGCGCCTGAAGGAAGTCCTGCCATGCCTGCCTGCGAAGGAATTCCTGTCATCCCTGCTTGCTGCTGTTGTGCCTGTTGCACATGTTGAGGCTGTTGCTGTGGCTGTGTGCGGAGAACTGAAGGAATTTGGTTGATTAATGTAAAGTACTTAAAATACATAGTATGGAACAAAAACTTTATTAGAGGTGGATGCGGTTTGACTGACAAGAGAAGGCGCTATTTGCTGACTCTTTGCTAGTTATTTCTACTTCCATTACTCTTTGCAAGCCACCCTTTCTTCGTGCCCACAGAATTTTACCGTTTTTTCATTATTACAGGGCAAATCTACCCCACGCTTCTGATTGGGGAAGCTCACTAGCCACTCAAATATAGTCTTGCGCATAACCACGGTTATGATTACATGTGCACGAAAAATACAATCTATTCGACTAGAGGAGAAATAGAAAACTTATCCTATAAATTACATGAGCCTTTGAATCATTTATATCTTTGAAGAAATACATATCGCTTCCATTCCACTTCTAACCCTGTATCAACATTTAGGGGATGGGCAAAACTTTTTCTTACAATGGTTCGACACAAGATTCCTCACAAGAAAGTTTATTGCAATTAACCTGTGCAGAACTCTTATTCAAGGTTTAATATTAGGCTCATACTCCACAATTTTACTGCTTGGCTCAAAGGTTTCATAGAAATAAAGAAAAAGGGTCAGAAAGATAGATAACTATTAACTAGATCTTTGTATTGCACATTGATTCTATAGGACACATCTGCTCAAAAGAGGCCAAAAACATTTAGCTAAGGAAAATAATTTTAGAAAATTCAATAAGTTGCCTTCACTAAATGTCTAGGTACTCTTACCCATTCCTTGTGGATAGTTCATGTAGAGCGAGCTTGAAATAGGTTGCTGGCCGTACATCTGATAGGGGCCTTGAGAGAGTTGTTGTGGTTGTGTGGAGTACATTCCGTAAACAGTCGGGGGATAGCCGGTTAATCCATGCTGTACTCCGATTGGAACAGGCTGATTGATCACATTAGTGTATGGTTGGTACTGAGCAGGTTGTTGCTGCTGTAGTGCTACAGCACTGGATGAGTACGGTGCACCGTAAGGAGCTGGAGCAGGAGCGACGCTTTGCGCTGGGGAAGGAACGCCGTAACCGTCTGCACGAGCAAACCCAATTAGAGCCAGCAGTATGAAGCACATCATCCTATAAATGTGATAAGAAACTCACTCGAAAATGTAGAATGACATCTCTAACGTGAGAAAAGTGCTGTTTTGATACAAAGGAAAACATGCGTTAGGTTTCTGCTACTGAGATTTTTTTGCCTTTATAGGAATGCAGTTGATTATTTCTTATTTGTTCAAGGTGTTTTTATCTTACTTGTCATCTATGATATCTTTACATTTCTTATCTTTTGTTGCATAAGGCTTGTAAAATATGAGAAAACAAAAGTCAAAGGATAATGTTGAAGAAGATGGAAGGATTTCGTGAACACTGGCGTATTTCTTGGCAAAAATGGAGGTGTTTAGAGGAAGTGCATGAAGCGAGCAAAAAACTGAATCTGTCTGTCGATGTTCTGCTGCAGCTTTATACCGTGGCACAAAACCAGACATATTTTCTATTGCGGCTTGCACTGGATTATCCCATAGAAAGTATTGTGATCTTAAGGTCTTAAGGGATTTACGCGCAAACACCTGGAGAAGATATCCAACAGCTTAGCAACCTGATCAGACCAGATGTCGGTTCTTCGACTCAATGCTAAATACTTTTTCTGCCTTTTTCATTTATGAGTTGCACTATGTAGTTTATTCTTTAAAGAACTTCTTAAATAACTTCAATTGCATTCTTAACCCTCTCAGTTGGTTATCGAGTGATTCGAATTGGGTCAATGATGAGTCCGTTCCTACGCTTGTTCTTCTCGTATTAAGGATGCATGAAAAGTCAGAGTTTACCTTTAATCTAAAGCATTCCCAGTAGATTTTTCGGAAGAGTACACGACACAGTAAAGCGAGCGACTGTTTATAAGTGTGTACATGGATGGAACGAAAGTTAAATCGTTACATTAACTCAGAAACCTCAATGTAAATAACGAGGTTCGCTATCTAGTACAGAAGTCATTGAAGACCGCAAAAAATTTGAAAGTGCATCTGTAATTTTTAACTTGGAGTCAATGTTCTTTCAGATTGTGCACTTTAAATCTTTCTTGAATTTGTTTCTTCTTCTCATATTATCAAAGCTTTTCCCTCCTTTGTGATAAGGAACTAGTACTGAACGTTACGCTCCGGTGTACTAACACCATTATCATCGAAGAAAACAGGAAATGTATCCTTACTGAAAACAAGCATCAAAATAATAGTAGGCTCCTTGTGTCAAGCACCAATGTTTATCAGAATAGCTATCAGTTACATAGTGAAGTGAACTTTGTCTTCCACTTCCAAAACAATAGTGATTGAGAAGAATCGGAGATAGTCGCGTCAACCAAGTCGTCATTCCAAGAAAAACAATGATCCAAAAATGATCAAAGAGACCTAAAGTAGTAAACTGTCTGACGTCTATGATACCGGCGATGTGGCGATCGCATGGAAACAGATGAAGCTTGAGCATATGTTGCAAGACTGCATGAATATTTGACAACAAGGAATCCACAGCTTATCTCGGGCGCAATGTGCCTCCTGCCTTGCATTTCATCTCATTTTATTTTATTTGACATCATATGTTGTCCAAGTCATCGCACTTCATCTATTCAGTCAGTTTTCTCGCATCACTTCTACACAATAGTGCTCGAATTTTCGATGTATGATCAGCTGTGTCTTGAGGATTTTTGATCATTTTATGGCTTTCGTCGAATGCTGGTCGACTCGATTCTCCCTAAAATCTTGGGAAAACCACGATAAGGAGTTCTCATAACTTTATTACAAGCATTCGTTAGCTGTTATTTATTCGAGGAAACTAAATTATCTCCAAGTCTATTACCGATTTTTCGACACTGAAGGGATGGGTCGTTTATCGGTGCGTTGTCCTCAGAGAACCTTATTCATACTGAATGGCATCACTATCGTTGCGCTATCCGTCTTACTTTGCATTTTTAAACCAAAATTTTCTATACGTAAATAGTAGCGATCTGTAATTCAAAGCAAACAAACATTTTCAAGTGGTATCTGGTAGTTTTGATGAATAGCTGGTGAAGCTACAGTATGTCTAAAAAGCAGGATTAACGGCTCCCTCGTAATATGGAAATGATAACGAAAATGTTGAGCGAGAATTTTTCGCTCTAGAAACTACACCACAAATCCCGAAATCATTATTAGAAAAAAAACCGCTATGGATTTCTCCTTTGGGAGTCTGAGTTGCCAAAGAAAGCACGAAGAAGGATTCACCTTCAAGATGCGCTACGATCATAGCCGAAATCCTTAGAAATGTAAGGTACGTGCTACTTTTCCTCACAATGATGAGATATAACCATAATGATGCTGAGACATTTGAAAAACTCAGAATCACAGGTGCCTGCGGTGGGAACCGAACACTCTGTTATCATTTCAAAAGGTGCTTAACAGATCAATCAAGTTAACGGATGATTACTGATAGAAGCTATAGATTAATAATAGGGATGAGAGAAAAGCGAGTCGAAGGACTCACATGGTGTGGTGGTGTGCGCCTTAATCCCGGAAGTAGTACAATAACTTGTTCGGTCTCCACTGCACAAGATAGAGGCCTGGAGTTTTGCGTGCATCTCTGCATCATTATAGTTATAATGTTTACTTTTTTGTTTACTACCCACTACAATTTTCACGGCAGGGTATTATGCGAAATCGTCCACAACGGTGCTGAGATATTCGCAAAACTTGTACCCCGAACGAGATCTAACCACGATTTCTTTTTTCGGGAGCTCGCGCATTACACACTGTGCCACGGAGGCTCTTGCTCAGCGTTTCCTTCATATAGTTCCCTAATTTCGCTGAGAGGTCATTGCTGATGGCACTGGTAGATAGAAAACTAGCTGAGAGAAACTCAGAGAAACGGCCTCCGTAGCACAGTGTGCAATGCGCGATCCCCCGGAAAGAGAAATCGTGATTCGATCTGGCCGGAGTCCACGCTTTGCGAATATCTCAGCATCATTATGGTTATATTTCACATAATATACTGCCATTAAAAAAACAAGGAGTAAATAAAAAGTGACGACGTGATGCTGAGTTATTTCCAAATTTGGACTCATAGATCGAGCCGCGGTTGCGCTTTCTGAGAGCTTGTGTGTTGAGCACAGCACCATTGAAGCCCTCTTTCTACCTTTCGCCCAGCCACTCTTTTTACCGTAATGGTATCATTAGCCATCACATGTCAATAGGAATGATCTAGGGGCACATATCAGCACTAAAGTTAAGTTGAGACTAGGGTTGAATTTACAATGTATTACTTTTATCTACTGCCATAATTTTTCATGTCGGAGCTCTTATGCAAAGTGCAATCATAATAATTTTAGATACTTGGAAAGGTAACCCTGGGTTCGAAGAGGCCTAGGAGTCTGTATTTTGAAAGTATCTTAGCAGTATTGTGGTTATATTTTGCATAATACACTTCCTTGAAGGAATAATAGGCAGTAAGTAAAAATTAGGCTTTTTTCAACACATGTGATCTTATCTTAAAAAATTCGAGACCAGTGAAGGACGTCGATCTGTCTTATAGAAGCACTACAGGACCGCGCCATAGAAATACTGCCTTACCATCAACCCCTACCATACGCCTACGAAGTGGTATTGGACGATACGACACTATTTTATCAAAGCTGTTCACTGCCGTATTCCAGCGCACAATGAGGTCATTCCATCTGTGTGAAAAAGGCTTACCGTGATAGAAAGCTCCTTTCATATCATTGCTTTGCTGACGAAATCATTGAAGCGGTAAAAAGGTTTTATTACAAGAAATTGAAATAAGAATTAGTTAATGAAAAACCTTTCGTGCAAAACTGAAGAAATATTATAACGACCACCTCGTACGTTTACCTTGGACGTTTAATGAAATGAACACAGAGAACAACATGTAGGGGAAAGGTGATATAAAATCCTTCTCACCTCTGATACCCAAGAGATTATATGTCGCTAGCGAAACAAATCGGGGGGCCAGACTATGGGAAGAACGGACCATAGAAGTATGGACGACTCTAAGAGAATGGGAGCGTCCTCCAACTTTAAAATGGGTGGCCGTGTTTTCAGCCAAAATCAATCAATTGTTTTCGGACGTGTAAATGCTTCACAAGATAATGAGTTATGTGATATTCCACATTTTACCATAAAGGATAAAGGACAAAGCTCTCGGCGCTGATCTATCCCTGAGGTATGCTGCATGCATTCGTCTTCATTTAGCATCGTTGGAGGTGACTGAATGATTGAGGTAAAGGCATATCTGGTCTTTACAATGACCCGTGGTGACCTAGTGGTGACCTACCGATGTATCGGGCCAGTGCTGCTATCTCAAGTCTGGTACCAATTTGCCAACCCCGGAGGGATGGACGGCTTGGTAGGCCATGGGCGCGATGATCGATTCTACATGTGTGTTGCAGGGCTCCTCCGACCACTGCGCTACATGCCCCCCCTAAATTTATCCTGCTCAGAGCAATCACCACCATAGACGACGAACGCGATGCCAAAACAGAAGATGCACTGAGGCTCGTATTGGTATTAATGATGGGACGTCCAAATGTCCATGTAATAAATAACTAACCAATGTGATTAGCAAACAAACGTGTTAATATGTTGTGGAAAACAGATAAAATAAAGCAGATGATTGCAGCGAAGGTTTCGTGAACGATGCGAAACACTTCTGACACACCGTGAATCCTTTGATAACAATTCTGTAGGTACCTATGTACAATAACCCTATTGCATAAGCAATCTTATCTGTTTACTGATGAGATAGTTAGCACTATTGTGAGTGGCTTCCTGGGAAGGAAATACTCGCCGTGGCATCGAAGAAAAACAATTCGGATAGCACCGGACAATCTTCACTAGGTTCTTAGCAACAGCCTCGCTTAAATTTTAAAACGTCACAAGAAAAAGGCTATAAAAAGTGCTTTAGTTGGTTTATTGATAAAATTAGAAGTTTTCATAAATCTTTGTTATTGCTGGCGTCTCGACAAAATCCCCTTCTTCAGAGATCTGACAATTCGAGTTGAGTTTGCACAGCCGCTGATTCTTCTGGTGGTGTGCATCTTTTCAGTCGCTGCAGGAAGTCGAATTGAGGCTAACTTTTTTAAACTTTTTATTTACTGCCTATTCTTTTTAATGGCATGGTATGTTGCGAAATATAACTACTACAATGTTGAGATACTTACAAAACTCCGAACAGCATGTGTCTGCGGTGGGTAACGAACGCGTTGTTGTCCTTTCCAGGGAGTAACAGGTTCACCACCACACCATGCGGGTCCTTCGTTTTGCCTGTCTCTCAGCTAGTTTTATCGATCTTTTTGCCATCAGCAATCACCCATCAACGGGATTGATCTGAAGAGCCCAAATCGGCATTGAACACAGTTAAGCTGAGGTTATTGTTATAATCACAATCTTAAGCTTTTTTATTTACTGCCTATTCTTTTTAATGGCAGGGTGGATCGCAGACTGCGGTCCGGAGTTTTGCAAATATCTCAGCATTATACGAGTTATTTTCGCAACATACCCTACCATTAAAAAGAATAGGCAGTAAATAAAAAAGTTAATCTTAACTCTTCCGTTCCCAGATCCCCAGATCAATCCCGTTGACGGGTGTTTGCTGATGGCAAAAAGATCGATAGAACTAGCTGAGATACATGCAAAGCCAAGGACCCGGATGGTGTAGTGGTGAAGTGCGCTGCTCCCCGGTAAGGACAACAGCGCGTGTTCGTTCTCCACTGCATACACCTGTGGTCCGGAGTTTTGCAGATATCTCAGCATGTGTCGTTTTCTTGTTCAGCAATCGCGAGGTTTTTAAACAGCATACATTTACTTCCATAAAAACACAATACAATACAACGCTAGCTGACGTTTCGGCAGCATCGCCTTCTTCAGAGCCTGGAAGGGTATACTGATATACAATCTACTAGGCCAAACGCTTCAATAACACTTACACAAAGACGAAAGACTCTTTGGTAACTACACGATCAACAACTTCTCGAAAAACCTACCGCTTTTTCGTGACTTCCAATGAGGAAGTTTAGAACAGCTGATTATAGTCGCATGTGGTTGACGACTGCACCATCGCACATCAAAAATCGATGCGAACGTACGGGATCAGGTCGCGTATGATCTCGGGCATTCGTCCCTGCTATTCATTGTAGAGCTTTTGGCATTGATCCAAAAAGCCTCTAGGAGTTTTCGCGCTGGTGTTTTGGACTCCTGTGCAAGGATATTGACTTTCACTTCAGAATCGTCTCCGCTATGCTTTTGTATCCTATGCGTGCCTAGTGGGGTGCTTCGTCNAGGTTTTTAAACAGCATACATTTACTTCCATAAAAACACAATACAATACAACGCTAGCTGACGTTTCGGCAGCATCGCCTTCTTCAGAGCCTGGAAGGGTATACTGATATACAATCTACTAGGCCAAACGCTTCAATAACACTTACACAAAGACGAAAGACTCTTTGGTAACTACACGATCAACAACTTCTCGAAAAACCTACCGCTTTTTCGTGACTTCCAATGAGGAAGTTTAGAACAGCTGATTATAGTCGCATGTGGTTGACGACTGCACCATCGCACATCAAAAATCGATGCGAACGTACGGGATCAGGTCGCGTATGATCTCGGGCATTCGTCCCTGCTATTCATTGTAGAGCTTTTGGCATTGATCCAAAAAGCCTCTAGGAGTTTTCGCGCTGGTGTTTTGGACTCCTGTGCAAGGATATTGACTTTCACTTCAGAATCGTCTCCGCTATGCTTTTGTATCCTATGCGTGCCTAGTGGGGTGCTTCGTCTTAGTTTTCGTTTGCCATCATCTAGGTGTTCTTTTATACGGATACACATACGGATATCTCAGCACTTCATACGAGTTATATTTCACAACATACCCTGCCATTAAGAAGAAAAAGGCAGTAAATAAAAGAGTTAAGGTTGTGATTACAACGAGGCCTCATCTTAACTGGGTTCAATGCCGATATTGGCTCCCCAGATCAATCCCGTTGACGGGTGATTGCTGATGGCAAAAAGATCGATAGAACTAGATGAGAGACAGGCGAAACGCAGGACCCGCATTGTGTGGTGGTGAACGCATTAGTCCCTGGAAGCGACAATAGCGTGTTCGTTCTCCACCGCAGACACCTGCGTTCTGGAGATTTTGCAAATATCTCAGCATTATACGAGCTAAGAACTTTTTAATAAACGAAAACATTGGTTATAAGTCATGAAATTCAGTGAAAATCGGAATTGAAAGTTTTTCTTTTACTACCTAGCAGCTAATGGTAATCGGAATGCTGCAAGGTGCATTTCCACTATTAAAGAAATAATCATAGTTAGCAATAAACCTGGAAACTTCCTACATCCTATAGAATTCCACTATGGTCGATTAAACTATATGCGCAAAAGACAGCACAGGAATAAGCTGTGGTCACTCATTGGAATCATCGTCACCATGGTCGTCACCATGATGCGATCTTCGCTAAAGAACGCATCTCAATTTGACCTTTCTAGGCTCTGAAGAAGGCGAAACCGCCGAAACATCACCTATTGTATCCTAATAAATTCTATAATAACAACCTCGTGTTTGCTTATTGAAGAAAAATATCGGATTTTGAATAACTTCGTATAAGGCTGTCAGTCAAGGAAATCACCGATTGCCTTTCATAATTTTAAGTAATTAGTAATAATTCCGAGTATACCTTAGGTACTAGTATTGCTGAAGGATGCATCGTGTATTTGACTTTCTTAAGTATCGGAAAGGTAATTGAATCCAAATCTGACCTTCACAATGGACTTTGACGTAGAGTATTATGAGGCTTGGGCGTGAGATCGTACCAAGAACAACATGCGTATTGCAAGTTATCTTTGACCACTGTGCTAAATGTTACCCACAAAAAAGTATAATATTCATTAACACAATAACTGCACAAAACTGACATCTCAGTTGCAGTCAAATTCGTTATAATACATATACAAAATCTCATTGTAAAGAATACATATTTGTAATGTAAAGGAAACCAATGTGTGATATATTATGGAGTTGTTAAACACTGGGAATTATAGAGGCAGTCCGATTTACCTTAGCGAAGACGATAATCGGTTGATAAACTGCATTTGGATATGACAGAGCAGGGTAGACGTAGGTCGGATAAGCCACTGTCGGATATAGGTTGTAGTAGTAGGGATAGGCCGGCCAGACCGGCCATACAATCTGCAGTGTTCCCTCGTTACTGTGGAAGGGAAACGTCTGAAATTTTCTGTTTATCTGTTGAAGAATCTTACACTTTCTCTTAAAAATGTTTTAAATCAAAAAATTGTTATTGTTATTTATTATTTGCATAACCTCTCATCACATCTACTCTGCTGGACGTTGCACTTCATGCGCTCGATTCGTTTTCCTTGGATTCATCGTCCGCAAAGCTCTTAGAAGATTTCGGGTGTTGTTCCGACTGCTGTTTGAAAATTTCGTCTTCATCACGAATGTTTCAGGATGTCGCTGGTCGAGGCGATTATCACCAACTACTCCAGCATTTCGCCTCCATTCCGTGTTCTAGAAGTGGCCCAAAATTTTCTTTAGCGAGGAATTCTCATTCTTTCGGCCTCGAAGCTATTTTGTATATCGTTATGTGGCAGAATTAAGATTTAACGAGAACGGAAAAAAGCCATATGCTTGGCCTGAGATACAAGTCTGTTTAAGTATGAACTCATTAAGCCTGTTGGAGCAGAATAGATCACGGATACTATCGAGTTGTAATAGTGAAGGTCATACACGACATCAACCCGATGTCATCAATGGCCGCGCCGATCTTTCGCATGGAAAAAGACGGAATTGCCGTTTCAGTAGTTTCTGATTTCGAAATCCGACTCCTTATATGACTTCCACGGAAGCAGACCCGAATATCTAAATAACGTTCGAGCAATCTTCTTCAAAACAATGATGTTCATTTTAACTCAGGTACCAAGGTTCCCATTCAATTGAAAACCACTATGATGGAGTTGTTGACGAAGACGAGCTACCCCTTATCTTAAAATGTTACGCATTTAGCCTCTAGACTTTTGCCTGATGCTAATGCTAATGTAACGCCTAATGCCTTTATAAGATTGCGCTCAAGTCATCCTCATCTTCATTTAAAAAATCGAACGTAAGATAGCTATGTGAAAAACCACGTTTTTGAATAGTGTTTACACATTTCATCTAACTGTAGAGAGAGTTTTACAACGGCATCGCAAGTGTAACAGATACCCTACTGTCCAACTTTCATTGACCTAGGAAAGGTGTTTGATTTATTTGCAAAGAAAAGCGGCAATGCATGAAAAGAAGAAGCGTATCTGTTCAGTTGAAGGTGGTCCTTTATGGGACAACTAAGCAAGCACTTCACGAAAAAATTTCCTCTTTGCATATGTTGCCATCGCGAATTCGCAACATTTATTAAACATAACACTAGAGGCAATTATATTATAGCCGGAACGTGAGAGCACGAAGTGGAACTGAAAGGTGATATCTCACAATTACACCATCATTAGTGCCTTGGTAACTTCGTTCTTCTATCACGAGGAACTAGCCAAGTAAACGGAATTCTGGTCAGCTTCTATAAAGCATGTTGGAAAAACCAACACTAGTTGGATAAACGAAGCAACAATTCCCATATCCGCTTCTGTCAATCTCGCTGGAGATCGATGAGTCGCCAACTTCTTGGTAAGCATACACGACGATGTTATTAAACTAAACATTATTAGTTGCTAAAGTTTCGACTGATTCCCGCTTGTTCAGACCCTGGAGAAGTCAAGTTCACTGCAATATTGCTGCTCAAACAACTCAATGATTCCGACAGAAAGCGCGAAACATAAATTTCACTCTCACTGGAAACAGTTTCTTCAGTTACTCAGCGTTCCTTAGGCTTCCACGTATAGATGGAGACCAGCCGTACAGTATTCACATGGATGAGTAATGTACCTCTTTCACGTTAAAATATCAGTTTGAGATATTGTGTGAAATCATGTCTGATAACGAGACGCTCCGCTCTTTCCTGCGATTCATTTCTTGCTGGTTCTTGGAACATATTTGAGAACTGTCCAGGGTTCTATTTTAAGAACCCAAAAACTGGCCGCAGTAAGCAGTTCCTCGTTATCGCGAGTGATCTGATACAATACCTTAAATAAACATTTTAACGTGGGTGATGCACAATGCCCATCCATGTCAATTCAGTGCAGTTCTCTCTATGTGGATTACTCAGTCTAACTGACACCTAACTCAGACTGACAAAAAGTGGTGAGCATGTGAAGAAGCTGTTTTCTTTCCAGTGCGGTTAAAAATTAGGTATCCTGTCTTTTCTGTTGGAATTATGGAGGCTTTGGATGACAACAGTGCAGTTAACGGGATGTTTCCACGATTCGAAAAAGGCGAGATCCACCGATAGGTCAGCTACATTTAATACCTGCAGTAACTACGCCGTATGGCCTTATGGTCCTGACAAGAAAGGTGATAATGTTTACAAGGGGCTTTTTGTATTTGGTGTCCGACTGACGCTCAAAAAAGAATATCTTCTATGGATCCTGTTATTTATAATAGAGTACAGAGATCGACATGGAAAGCAACTTAGTTTCCGAGTTAAAGGGCAGCAAGGAGTTGTTTGCCTGGTTTCAATGTAGGCCTCAGAAACGAGGACGCAACTTAAGTAAGATGGAAAACCATTCAGTACTATTGAAAACGGAATCTTGAGGAAGACTACCTCGTAATAGGCAAGTGAATATGGGAATTCTAGACCTGACGGAAGTCGACGACCAGATATTACAAAAGTGCTGCGCACGCCGAGCTGTCGAAATAAGGGCCGAATACACGATGATGAGCTTGGCATCACAACAACCGCTGGACACGAGTCGCAGATATCTGACGTCCCACAGGATGTCAAGCGCAGAAGAACGGCTACCAACCAGATGCTCAGAGTTATCTACGAAGACCATATAAATAAAGTGTGGTGCTTTTTGAATCTTTCGTGGTAACAGAATCTATAGCACAATTGTATGCACTGGAAGGCATCGAGAACAGTCCTTGCTGGAAGCTGCTCAACGTCGATAGTACAGCAGGTGCTGAGGATGTATGAATAAAATAGTCCTTTCGAAAGTAATGGTACTGGAAACAAAACAAATAAAAGTTGACGTGGCATATATATATATATATATATATATATATATATATATATATATATATATAT